>JARHVA010004407.1:625000-882500 GCA_037957365.1 Torreya grandis
TAAGTAAGAACCATAACCTAATTAACCACTAGTTAAGAATCACCAAAAATAGTTATGGATTTGATACCGAAGAAGAGAGTTGTTTGAATTCCTAAGATCAAAGACTCATATTCAACCATATTGTTAGTGCATTCAAAATCCAATTTAAATGACAAAGGCATAGGTTCACAATATACATGAATAAGAATTACCCCCACACTGCCACTATATTGAAATTTATATCCATCGAAGAACATCATCATTGGATAGGAGATGTCATTGGTGGAGAGTGTTACGATAGATTCATCCAAGAATTTGAGGTTTGAAGGTTTATTTTCAGGTAAAGGGTGGTAGCTAATTGGTCAGTGATTGTTTTTGCCTTAATATAATTTTGTTGAATGAATTCTAAGTTTAATTTAGAAAGAATCATGAGCCACTAAGCTATACATTAGCTGTGATATGGATTAGAATGCGTGTATTTGAGGGGATCAATATTTGTGACCACATATGCTTTGTGAATTAGGAGATAATGGTAAAGCTTAGAGGTAGAAAAGACCAACACAAGGAATTTTTTTTTGGTATGGGTATATCAAGTCTCATAAACAATAAGTGTATGTCTTATGTAGTAAACCACCTACTCTCGATGTTGGTCATATCAATGTGCAAGCATAACACCTAGAAAATGGTCTGTTGTGGAGATGTATAGGTAGAAAGGTTGATTTTCATTAGGTGGAATAAGAACTAATGGGGAATGGATATATTTTTTAAGTGCATCAAAATATTCCTAGAAATATATATTCCAATGGAAGGAGACATCCTTTTTGAAGAGATGGTGAAAGGGTTGGCAATGATCTGAAAATTAGGAGATGAATCAATGGATTGACTAAAGTTTGTCTTGTAAGCTATGGAGTTGTTTGATATTAGTAGGTGGAGGTATCTCTAATATTTATCTAACCTTACTAAGATTGACTTTAGTATAATGAAGAGAAATGGTAAAACCTAAAATTTTATCAAAAATAACTCCAAAGACACATTTCTTTGGGTTTAGTCAAATAGTATATTAGAGGAGATGAGTAAATATGGTTTTGAGAATCATTAAGTGGTCTTAACAAAGTTTAGACTTTTTGAGTATGCCATCCATGTAATCTTCCATAATTTTTTGTAGGAGATCATGAAAGATGTAGGTCATATCTCATTGGTAGGTTACACTAGTGTTCTTTAGGCCAAAAGCCATGACTCGATAGAAAAAAGTCCTCCATGGGGTAATGAAGATTGTCTTATATTGATCCTCAAGAGTGACCAAGATTTTATTATATCTAAATAACCTATCCATAAGTGATAGCATCTCATGGACGACTGTTAAATCGATAAGTTGGTCGATTCTTGGTAATGGGAAGCCATCTTTTAGATAAGCAATGTTTAAATCATGACGGTCAGTGCAAATACGAATTACCTCGATTGCTTTTATGATAGGAACAATATTTTAAGTCCATTATGGGTAGTTGATGGGTTGGATAAATTTAACAAAAAGTAGGCAATGGAGCTCTTATTTGACAAGGAGAGCAATACGAGGATGCATCTTGTAAAGCTTCTACTTAACAGGTTTAGCATCTCTATTAGTCACAATGTTATGGGTGATGATAGAGGGGTCAATACTAGGCATGTCATTATAAAACCAAGTGAAGTCTTTGATATGGTCATTAGGAAATGTGGCATAATTAGCTTGCTCAGAGGAATCCAAATATTGGCCAATCTTGAGGATGTGAGGGTTATCATGAGAGGGTAGATTGATGTCAATGGTTGATTCATTTAACATAGTTTATGTTTTGGATGGGAGAGACCATTTGATACAATAATCATCCACACCCATGTAGATGATAATTGCATCATCATCCTAACATTGAATAGTGTTAAGAGTCTTCATCAATTATTTTAGGATGAACAAAAGGAAGGGACCTTTTTTCCTTACCCTGGCGATAGGTAAGAGGCCCTAAATTGATGGCATTTATTGAGAAAAAAATTAGGAGGTATAAATACCTCTAATTTAGTAGGTGATGGTGGAGAAGAAGGTGAAGAATGAGAGACTAGTTCTTTAACAATTGGTTCATGGGAAGTTTTAGTGAGTTTAGTTGGTTCACCATATCCCACTCCATGTCTCTCTTTGGAGTTTTCAATGGTGTTGCTAGTAAGATATACAATAAGAATATGGGAACCCTATTCATAACAACCCAAACCAAATCCTTTCTAGGCACACCAATAGAGATAGGTGTGTGAAAAACTAGGGTTTCTTAGGAAAGAGAAGTCAAAGGTAAATGTTTATGAAGAAGAAGATAGATTGCCAATAGTGGGAGCTCGGTCAATTCCCCCATATGTGAAATTGGTTAGAAGGTTAGGTGGGCTATAAGGGATGACCATCCCAATGTGGGGATCATAATTTGGGTGCATTTAAAGCCTTCCATACTCTTTTATAGTAAAGAATATGTTGAGCAGATATTTACCAAGTGATAAACATTGAAAAGTCTCCTCTATGGGATCCTTATCAGGAATTTGTGTTGTTGATATCTATATAGCCAAGGGAGTGGAGCTTGTGGAAGCTTTAGAAGTATCATGCAAGGAAGATGATATTTTCAATGGAATGAGAAAATCACTGGGACTATAATCAATGTTGCATGTTTTAAACAGAGGTGGGTTAGTAGGTATAACATGTACTTATCCATCATGTTCAAACATGACACAATGGCACAAAGTTGAGGGTACACATGCCATAAAATGTATCCAAGGTCATTCAAGTAATATGTTATATTATAACTCTCCTTCCATAACATATAATATTTTAGGAATAGTATGGGGACCTACATGGATATGTAAGACAATATTACACACCATAGTAGCTATGGTATCATTAAAGGAGTAGAGTACCACATCAATTTGAGACATGTAATTGTCAGAAGGGGTTAGTTATTTGTAGGCATGGGTGGAAATAATATTAATATTAGATCCCCCATTGATCATGACTCTCTTGACATGAGTTTGATCAATATATGTGGTAATAAAAAGGGTAGAATCCTGATCTTCAAGGTGTTGAAGTAGAATTTCTAAATCATTGAAATAAATTAGGGAGATGGATTTAAGGGAGTTAACCAAAGTTGTAAAAGGTTGGGGATCATAGGATTGTACATCAATTGATTGAAAGGCACTAATCAAAGCTTGAAGGTGTTGGGATGAGTTTTGGATTAACTCATACAAATACATTTTCATAAGAATTTGGTAAAGTTGTTTCACCATTGAGCTTTGAATTACATCTAAAGATGTTATTTTAGGAACACCAATGATGTAAATCTTAAGATTAGGAGGAGGATTGTCTTTGGTGAATGGATGAGCCCAATGATCAGTGACCTTTTCCTTAGCTTTATCTTTTTGCTTTTGTGATCGTGTGGGCAGATTAATTATGTTAATCTAAAATGTAGGTGAAGGAGGTGGTAAAGGGGTCATGACCACATATTTGGGTTTGAATTTAGGTGGAATAGTAGGAGGCACTATGGATGACAAAGGTGGAATAACAAAAAGGTTAATGGGAGTATCATTGAATAAAGTGTTGACATCAAAGTGTTATTGAATGATTGTTATGAGGGATTTATAACTCTCAATATTGTGTCAAAGTGAATGATGATATAAACACACTTGTGTATCATTAAGCCAAGATGGATTCATTCCAAGAGGACTATAAAGCTTAATGGGAGGAATATTGATTATGGAAGATGGAAATAAATAGTGTAAGAAAAATATATGAGAGCCTGTATGTGGGCTTGCACTTGTTGTGCTAATAGGAGTGGACACCTTCTTGTGTTTCATTATTGAAAAGGTAATTTTATGTGGTGATTTGTTTGGTGCTACTGGAGTTACATGTTTTGCTATCACTTTCTTAGTGTTAGATGTGAAAGGCATACCAGATGATAAAGGTAGGAGTGGAGGTAACTTAACCTTTTATTTTTATTGGGTTGGTAATATTCCAAATAAATTAGAGGGGTGTGATCCCAAAATGGATGTTAAAGTTGAGGGTTGAAGAAAGGATCAACAATATCTTGGAAGATTAACGTTTTTATATAATTTAGTTTGTGAAACTCCAATTTGTAGTTGAGGATTTAAATCCAATTTCACCTATGGATGAATTAAATTAGAGATGGGGCATATACCTAAGGGCCTAATATATTTTAATGTGGCATATTCCTATGAGGGTGAGGGTTATGACATAAATGGTTGAACTTCAAGTTATTTTGGTGAATAATATCTAGCTTTGTTAAAGACCATGGGGTAAATGGTAGTGAGGGGATTGGTGGTAAAGGTTGACATTAATTATGTTGGATAAGGAGTTTTAAGCTGATCCCAAAATACCACATGATCTCACTCCGTGGAGTCAAGAAATTCTAGACTTTTCACCAAATGTGAGAAGGTTTTAGATGAAGTTGATGTAGGCCTTACAGTTGTGTCCTTATAAGTTTGACGTGTTTGGTGTCATGTCCCCAATTTTTGCCCTTCCTTAGTGACAACATTTCTAGCAGGGTTGGTCTATTATCTAGTTCCCATAGGCCAGCAGAGCATAGAGGGAACCAACCCAGGGGCTTTGAGGGTCATGCATGAGCCTCGCAGGTAGTTTGGAGTAGTAGACAATAGTTTCCTACAATTTAGGAGGGATTCCTAATTTGTAGGGGTTGACTAGGAGTGGTCTAGGAGGCATTTGGAGACCTCGGCGAACGTTTTCGAGACTTAGAGTGCATCTCCTATTTTTTAGGAGGCATTCCTATTTTTTAGGAGGAACTACCAGTTTGGTGATAGTTCTCTTAGAGGTGCACACAGTAGGGGAGAGTCATTGGGACTCAATTTTGGTTATTCAGTGTTGGGGACTTGGTGTTCTGGCAGTTATTGATTAGTTGGGAGACTTTCCTTGTTTTTAGGAGGTAGTTCCTACATTTATGGGGGTTATTCCTACTTTTTAGGAGGTATGATCATGCCCAGGGTTGGGACTCTATGAGATTATTCTTTGGGTTCAGTTTCAGAGGGATAGGGCTTGTTTCCTAGATTTTAGGAGTGTCCCTAGATTTTAGGGATGAGACTACCAGTGGATCCTTGATTTCTGACTTTAGTCACAGACAGGTGACAGGTTGATTTGTTGGTTCGTGATGTCAGTTGGACATTTTGTGGCTACTTGGGTTATATTTTTAATATTTCCTAAGTTTTTGTCTTTTTATTAAATAAGGCTAAGTAGTTAGCCATTTTGGAGTTATAAAGGGTTTTTGGCCTCATCTAGATGTGCACCCTATGGTATGATAGCTCGTTGGAAAGGTCTTGAAATTATCTAAATATTTCTCTTTGGTCTCAGGGAAATTCAGTGAATGGATTTCTATCTATGAGGAAAAAGGTCATTTTCTAGTAACATGACCACTTTAAAATAAGAAATTTTAACACCTTCACTTCAGAACGCCACTTGGAGACACTTAGGGTTCACTTTGCAATTGAAAGGGATTATAAGGAGATGGAAGCTTCATTGTTTTATCTTCTTTTACACACTTGATAACTTGATTTCAGATTTGCTCTGAAAGGGGCGATTTCTAGTCTGGGATGCAAACCCCAGGTTAGTGATTGGCTGGAACGTAGCCCTCAGAAATCTTTGGCGTAGCATTTAGACATTGTGCGTGGTGATTAGGGATAGTGGCATCCATTCTCATTGGGGTTTCAGCATGGCAAAATATCTTTCCAGTTGGGATGTGGTTCATTGCAACCTGTGGGATGCCATTTATAGCAGATACACCACGTGGTGTATAGATTATTGTTTGTATTCATCTCCAAATGTATGCTGGATTTGGGAACCTTCTTCACCTTCCAGCTTGACATCAAATTTGTATGGTGCTTTGGGAAATATATTGGATTTATTGGTTGGCTCTATAATTTAGACAAATCTACCTGGTACGGATTGCAATAATTTTGATTTTTCGCTGCATACTTTGTTTATTTCAGTCTTGTTTCATGTTTGTTGTTCTCTATTACTTTTCTATGTTATATATTCATCAAAACACAAAAAAAAAATAAAAAACAAACAAACCCTTCTGCAACTTTCCATCTATTATGGAAAGAAAACATTCAGAAATAGGTAAACACCATTTCATATTACAAAATTATAGCAGATCTACAGAAGGGATCCATCAAGGATATTTTAGTGGTATCAAAGCCTTGTTTCTGCCAGCCTGTTGGAATTTTGGGTTGCATGTTAGTTTTTAGCAGTTCAGGGTCGATTTTTGCTCTTTCATATTAATTTCAGTTGGTTAGCGTGGTAGTTCATCATGGCAAAATTGTTAAGAGATATAACCCTGTGGAAAGAATGTGAACAGTCACAACAAAAATTCAAGCTTCAATTGCAGCAGTTAAATGATTCTATGTCAAGGATATTTGGACATACTAGTGGATCATCATATTCTTCTAGAAAGGATCCATTGCCACTAGATAGGAAAATGGAAGTAATTAGCATACTTGAGGAGTATAATACTCTTCCTCAATATGTTAGGGAGAACTTTCCTTTCAAAGATTACATTGACATGCATCCAAAAATTTGTCATAAGATTGAGCTTGCAAAAAGGGAATACCATGCCATAGTTGATGATATGTTTTCATGTGAGAAAGAAGATTTGTGTCAACCTATCCATGTTCATGATAAAAACACCATAATGGGTCAGTCACTTACAGGGTATGCAGAAGAAAGGCATGAAGATGTGTTATCATTTGAGTTGCAGCCTGGGAAAAACAAAAATCAGTAATCATGTGGGAATCCTAAAGAAGAAATAACTCTAGAACAGAAAGAGACACCTAGCACACCATTGATTCATCAAGTCGATCACAAAATGGAAGAGATTAAAATCATGGATCATCCCATCAGGGATGTCGAAAGCATGTCTCCAAGGTCTGGTACCTATTCTAATTTTTGCAACAGCAGTTCTAGTCATGTGGTATCATCCATTTCACATGAAGATAATGAGGTTGTTGAGTCTTCCTATGGTGGTACTCAGGTTAAGTGTGTTTCCCATGAGATTTATATTGTGGATTCAAACCACAAAGGTTTTGATTTTGTTTACCCCACCTTGGAAGATGTGAAAAAGGCTCAAGAGACGTGCAATGGATGGTCACATAGAGCTAAGAAGGCCAAGATGCTTGCTACCCAAGCAAGACAACACTTACAAGAGGTCAAGGAAAGATGCAATCAGCTTGATAATGCAAGAAGAAAAAGAGAGTCATACATTAGATCCTTATTTCTTCCAAGGGAAGAAAGTGAGGATGTTGAGCATACAAGGGAAGAGCTTCTTGAGGAAAGCCCACAAGAAGAGCATGTTGAGATGTGTGAAGAGGAAAAGAGTTATGATTTAGAAAATTTAGTTTGGTCTAGTTTGCATCATGAATTTTATGACGTTACTCTTTTAAAGAGCCCCTTAAAGGCTCCAAACAATGATGATATTAGTTTCACACTTGATGGACCAGCCACAAGTGTTATTTTCATTTGTGTGGAATGGAATATTATTGATTCTGATTTGGTTAGTCATGCATCATCTACAATGTAAGGACAATTGTTAAGATCATATGAAGCATCTTGTCTTAAAGAGATGATTAGGGAAACTAAGAGGCTACTCAATAAGAAGATATTGCATTTTGATAATGTTTGGTTTGTTTGGCATACTACACCGTGGAGTTTGTTAGTAATGGAAAACATATCAGTTATGGAGATAGAGGTACGGATCAGACTTTTGGTAGCTAAGGCAGTTAATGGGACATGTTATATTCATTTGAACACACCTCATGGACCAGCACCTTTAGAGGAGTCACCTACCTTGGAAGGAGAGGCAAGAGAAGACCGCAAAAACATTGTGGAAAGGTATGAACATACTTCTGATTTTCTAACTTTGAACAACAATTCTCTTTCATATCATGGGTCAAACTTTGATCCTGGGGATGGTTACATTCAAGTTGGGGTGTTCATGTGTGAAGTTGATCCTTCCCTTCCAAGATTTGATGATATATTAAGTTGCATATCTAGTGGACCAGCCACAAAGACCCTGTCTTTGTTGAGACATTCATCAATGGATTTATCACCTTTTCCATATGATAGGGCAGCGATGTACCTTTTGATTGAAGATTCATAATTTTTAGTCATTACATTGGGCTTTCAAGATCAGAATATAAGGAACTTCGTTGGTTGCATGGTTAAACAAAATATTTACTTAACAACCTTTAATGAAGGCACACTAATTTGTGGAAATATAGGTAAAGTTGCAGCAGCTGTTTGGAGGATTTGGAAAAGTATTCAACAAACTTTCCTTGCCAATGATTGGCTCATTTGTGAATTCCTCATAGCATTGGTTGTTGGTAGTAATTGCGGCTTCATTTGGAGTGAAGTTCTTAGTTGGTTAGATGAGGTACAGGTTCACAACAACAACATAATGAGTATCAACATGCTGGAGGGATGTGTCAGTGCAAAAATTTGGGGTCTTGGTATCAACATGTGTTGGGCATTTCTTCAGTGGATTCATGTTGGGTTGCTTCACTTTTGGTATACATATGTTTATATCAGAGTAGCGCAGTGGTTGGGTGGAGCAACATTTCTCAGGTTGATATGGGATTCAGGAATTGATAATCCTATAATTTTGGGTACAAATGGCACATGCTTTGGTTTTTCTTATGATGGCATACATACTTCATCTTCGAGTTTGTCATCTACATCCACTGATATGGCAGTGGTATCATTGTTGATTGGTGACTCCATAGTCTTTGATTCCTTATGGACTAGTGGCTGTCCAAGCTAGAATCATTTACTACTTGACTTGGCATTGACTACATCCATGATTCAGTATGAGGGCATTGAGGAGTGTTTCTTTTGGACATTTTTTTTTTTGGCATTGGTATGATGACATCTATGATATCATTCGAGTTGCTATTCAGAATTATAGCAGCATTGCTAGGTGGTCATGTGGGTTGGAATACTAGTTTATGGGAGTTCACTTTCACACCTTCTTGTTGGTTTGCTTCATTGTATGTATGTTTCATGGAGTGCGGTTGAGATACATCTTCATCTCATTCAGCACATCTGGTATTTTGGTTTGGGATCCGGGCCTTGGTCTCATTGATACATTGGTGCTTCAGGATCCTAGTGAGTTGCTTCATGGTTTGGAGTGTTTGGGCATATTTGTCAGAGTGGAATAGTTAGTTGTTTGGTGGAGAGATGTTGAGGCATACATGCGATGGTTGAGCACGATATTTGTTCAGTCACACCAAATGGCAACAAGTTCTAGGATTGCAATTATGGATCTTGATAAGAGGCATTGGCAATATGGGTTTTCGTGTCTATTTAGAGGGATATAGTATCTGCATGGTGGTTCCCTTTTGAGGCTGATTTGGAATCTTAGAATCACTTGGGTTTGTAGTTCAATAGTTGAGGATGTGGAAGCCAATGTTGGCTTACTAGAGTTTTCACCTTTAGTGTTCCAGTTTGGTTCTTTCAGAGAGCAGTTCATTAAGGAGTTGACATAGTTGGTATAGTATTTGATTGCTTTTCCTTTAGGGGGTTTTCAGGAGGTTACTTGTTTGGGTGCAGTGCAGGACAGTGTTTCTAGAAGATGGTACTACAAACCTTCCAGGATGCCTTGGGACCCTGGGATCATTCTTGGTTATGGTATGGACTAGCCTGATGCTTGTAGAGTTAGATTGACATTGCTTGAGGACAAGCAATCTTTGGGAAGGGAGGACTGTCATGTCCCCAATTTCTACCCTTCCTTAGTGACAACATTTCTAGCAGGGTTGGTCTATTATCTGGTTCCCATAGGCCAGCAGAGCGTAGAGGGAACCAACCCAGGGGCTTTGAGGGTCATGCATGAGCCTCCCAGGTAGTTTGGAGCAGTAAACAGTAGTTTCCTACAATTTAGGAGGGATTCCTAATTTGTAGGGGTTGACTAGGAGTGGTCTAGGAGGCGTTTGGAGACCTCGGCAAACATTTTGGACACTTAGAGTGCATCTCTTATTTTTTAGGAGGCATTCCTATTTTTTAGGAGGAACTACCAGTTCAGTGATAGTTCTCTTAGAGGTCCACACAGTAGGGGAGAGTCATTGGGACTCAATTTTGGTTATTCAATGTTGGGGACTTGGTGTTCTGGTAGTTATTGATTAGTTGGGAGACTTTCCTTGTTTTTAGGTGGTAGTTCCTACATTTATGGGGGTTATTACTACTTTTTAGGAGGTATGATCATGCCCAGGGTTGGGACTCTATCAGATTACTCTTTGGGTTCAGTTTCAGAGGGATAGGGCTTGTTTCCTAGATTTTAGGAGTGTCCCTAGATTTTAGGGATGAGACTACCAGTGGATCCTTGATTTCTGACTTCAGTCACAGACAGGTGAGAGGTTGATTTGTTGGTTCGTGATGTTAGTTGGACATTTTGTGGCTACTTGGGTTATATTTTTAATATTTCCTATGTTTTCATCTTTTTATTAAATAAGGCTAAGTAGTTAGCCATTTTGGAGTTATAAAGGGTTTTTGGCCTCATCTGGATGTGCACCCTATGGTATGATAGCTCATTGGAAAGGTCTCAAAATTATCTAAATCTTTCTCTTTGGTCTCAGGGCAATTCAGTGAACAGATTTCTGTCTATGAGGAAAAAGGTCATTTTCTAGTAACATGACCACTTTAAAATAAGAAATTATAACACCTTCACTTCAAAACGCCACTTGGAGACACTTAGGGTTCACTTTGCAATTGAAAGGGATTATAAGGAGATGGAAGCTTCATTGTTTTATCATCTTTTGCACACTTGATAACTTGATTTCGGATTTGCTCTGAAAGGGGCGATTTCTAGTCTGGGACGCAAACCCTAGGTTAGTGATTGGCTGGGACGTAGCCCTCAGCAATCTTTGGCGTAGCATTTAGACATTGTGCATGGTGATTAGGGATAGTGGCATCCATTCTCATTGGGGTTTTAGCGTGGTAGAATATCTTTCCAGATGGGATGTGGTTCATTGCATCCTGTGGGATGCCATTTATAGCAGATACACCATGCGGTGTATAGATTATTGTTTGTATTCATCTCCAAATGTATGCTGGATTTGGGAACCTTCTTCACCTCCCAGCTTGACATCAAATTTGTATGGTACTTTGGGAAATATATTGGATTTATTGGTTGGCTCTATAATTCAGACAAATCTACTTGGTACAGATTGCAATAATTCTGATTTTTCACTGCATACTTTATTTATTTCAGTCTTGTTTCATGTTTGTTGTTCTCTATTACTTTTCTATGTTATATATTCATCAAAACACAAAAAAAAAAGAAAAAACAAACAAACCCTTCTGCAACTTTCCATCTATTATGGAAAGAAAACATTCAAAAATAGGAAAACACCATTTTAGATTACAAAATTATAGCAGATCTACAGAAGGGATCCATCAGGGATCTTTCATTTGGGAAAGAGGGAAATTGTTGGTTTCTAGTACTTCAGGCCAAAGACAAGAAAGAACCACAATGAATTCCTCTTCAATAGAGACAGGAGAAGATATATGGTCTACCATGGGTGGAGGAGAGGTTGGTGAAGAAGGTTCCTCAAGAGGGTAAATCATAGGTATTATCCCTCCCTCAACATTTGGGCAAGGCATAGGTAAAGTATAATACTCCATAGGTAAAATAAGGTGTAAGAGTGGTATAATTGGAGTATGTACAATAGGTCTCTCATCTATTATGGGACTAGATAATACTAACTCCTCTAAGTGCAAAGGTGGAGTGGATGGGGTACTATTCTCTATAGGTGGAGGAGAGGTAGGCAAAGAAGGTTCCACAAGAGGGTTTAATATAGGAATGATTTTCCCCTCAACATGTGGTTGAGTAATGGGTAGTGTGTGGTCCTCAAGTGGTAAGAGGATAGGTAATATTCATATAAAAGGAATTGGCATTAAAGGCTCCTCAGGTGGAAAAAGAAGTGGTAAAGGAGGATCTTCCTCACAAGGGAGTGGAATGGGTGAAATAGGTTCTTCTACTTAAGGAGGAAGAATGGGAAAAGCAAATGCCACTGACTATGGGGGAGGAGTCAATAAAATGGGTGTCTAATATTGAAGGGGAGGTGGAACTAGAGGTAAAGGAAAAACTATATTAATTATATGGATATTATGATCACCTGAGTTAGTTATGCTCTGAACAATATTTTGATTAGGTGAATGGTTAGGAAAAGGGTGTTTGACAACATCCATACATTGATTAGGAGGTGCATTAGTATTATCCAAGATGAGATCACCTCTATCAAACATGTCTTGTGCAATGTTCTTGAGTGTCTTACAACTATTAGAATTATGTCCTTTAACTTGATGGTAACCATAAAACTCATCTTCTCTATACCAAGTTGGGATAGGATGGGAAGGGTCAAACTATATAAGAGGTTTGATTTGAAGAAGGGTTATGACACATTGTTATAATAGTTTTTCCAAAATGGATGTATATTACTACCCAATGGGAGTGTATTGTCTTTGTTCATACTATTGTTGTTATTTATTGGTCAAATTTTGGGAAGTCAGGGAATTAGATTGGTTTGTAGTTGTGGAAGAGGTTGAATTAAATACCACCATGTTGGAGAAGCCTTTAGCTTTTTGGTTAGAAGGGTAATTTTTAGAGGAGGAGGAGTCATTTTATTTGGAATTGGGATTCTTACTTCCAACTTGACTTTGCCTTCATCTGCAGTGAGAATCTCGAGTTTCTATGCCATTGTAAAAGCCTCATCAAATGTGTAAAAAGTTTATACCTAGAGTGTGGATAAGATGTGTTTAGCACATTCCCTTGAGAAGAGATAAATAAGCTCTAGTTAGGGTAAGGATAAGGAGAGTTGATTGATCAAGTTTCTCCATTGAGTGAAAAAATCTTCACTAGACTCATCAAATTGTTTGATAGAATAAAGGTCTGTGATAGAAACCTTTTTAGAAATTTTAATAGAGAAATGGCAGAGGAATATTTGGGAAAGTTGGGAAAACAAGAAAAGGGAGTGCTAAGGTATAAAACTATACCAATCCAAGGTATCAATTGAAAGAGACATAGGGAAAGTGCAAAGTAGTAACACATCATCATGCCCTATTAAATAACAAGCATGTCTAAATGGTTGCAAGTGTTTTTGTGGGTATTTATTACTCAAAAAATAAGTAAATTTATGGATTTCCCATTGGCTTAGATAAGGGAGAATAGGCACAAAAGGATGGATGGGTTCATTACATATTTGATCATAAGATAAAACATTCTTTGAACTAGAAATAGATGTCCCTAGATTAGACATATTTTCCCTTAGGATCTTAATGTGGTCTAAAGGGGGATTAGTTTTGGGGATACCTCCTAAATTATAGGGAACTTGATAGGAAGCAAAGGGAGAATATGACATATATTTCTGAGGTTGTGTTGGGGTAACACAAGGATAATGAGTCAAAGGCTAGGGTGCAAAAACAAAAGGGGCTTGTCCTATTAGGTTAGAGACTATGCTCTAGTTGATTGTTGTTATTGCAATTTTGATTATTGGCATGGTAAGACTAGATGAAGGGTGAGTCATAACTTAAGTAATTATAGGCATGAACATAGATGGAATAGGTACCACTAAATTTTGAAATGGGGGTAAGACATGACTAAACTAGTTGTGGTTGTGAAAATAGGGAAGTCACACTAGGGTTTAGGTGGGATTAGGTAGTTGGTGATGCTAAACTTTGGACATTGTTTATATTTGGGTTACTCATTGAAGTGGTGGTTTGGTTGAACATAGGGAAAATAGTGGAGGCAACTAAAACTAAATTTATCTCCATTAGCGAGGTTGGAATACCATATATTGGGTAACCTAAAGAATTATGAGTTCAGCTCATAATAAGGTAATGCTGAAGGGATGCCATATTGTGATCAAGAAATTTAACAAAATATTTATCTCCCTCAGGCATAATGGGAATTTGGTTGGGGCTGGGAGTATGCTCCATGATATAATTAGAAGTGAGAGGGGGAGGTGAAAGTGGTCATCAACTTGCGTAATAAGCAAGAATTTTGGCTTAAGATGGCATCAATACCATGTAAGAGGAAGTATAAATAGTCTTACTACCTAGTATTAGTGACAAAATAAGGAAAACCCAAGTTTGAGTGAAGGTAAGTGGGTTATTTTAGCTTGATATTTTGAGTAGATGAAAATTACATAGTTTCCAACATCATTCACTTGATCAATGTTAGAAGAAAAAGTTTCCTAACATCAGTGGATTAACTAATATCTATAGGTAAAATATGCCCATGTTGGTAGAGGTAACTAATGCCAGTCACTATGATATCCTAGGAGATCAAAAATCTAATGTTTAAGAAAAATAGAAGTTAAAAATAGGTAAAATAGTAGATGCAAGATGTCTATGTAAGAGGGAATAACACTCAAAAAACCTAAGATAATAGGTTATACAAACTAAGTATTAGAAATAGTATTGATTTTGTGAATCAATAGAAAAACATCCTTACCAACTCTAAAATATAGAAGGCAATAAAAAAGTAGAAAAACAACATACAACTAAAAACTATTAATTCTTAGAGATTAATTTTTAGTCTCGTGTTGGCTTATGCCTTAATTAGATAGTAAAAAGAGAATTTAGTTATTGAAGGTACTAGAAAGCAATCTAGAGTTAGTTTCAAGTTAATTTTAGTGCTCAAGAGGAAATATGTGTTAAACCAGGTATGTGGCTTGTTATAGGAGCTTTCTATCTACACTTCATAGACCTAGATCCAAGCCAAGCTACTTAGCCAAAATATACCTTATGTCTAGAGTTTATACTCCACCATAGAATGGAGTGGGTCCACCCCTGGTGGTGAAATCCAAGTAGGATAGTCGGGTAGGGTAAGGTGATCCACTAGGTGATGAAATATTGATGGCAATTTCTTTAGGTGGGTTTAGATATTTGTTTGTGTGAATATTATTTGGTTGTGTAACATAGGTGCACTACAATTTATTCAAAATGATTGTAATTAACTAGGTGAGTTAATATGCAATAAGTAAATAACAAAATGCAGTAAATTTTAAACCCAAAACTAAAATGTTTAGATTCAAATGAAAATAAATATGAAATAGGAGTAGAGAATTAAATTCACTATCCTGATGTACATGTAAGAAGTAAAGAAGATAGTCTTTTTAACTTGTAAAAAAAATGATAAATTGCTTTTTGAGGCAAAGAGAAAAGAAAAAAAATAGTTTAATGGTTTTAAACAAAAAATAAAATGTTGATTTTTTTGTTTTAAGAGAGAAGAGAAGAGGAAAGTGTAAGAAATGAAATTTTCACTAGAATGCACCTACATGAATTCTTAAAACAATAAATAAACCCAAGGAAAACTCTAAGGTCCCATTCAGCATGCTAGAAATGTTTCGCTAAATTTTGTCTATTTCAAGTCTAAAGGAAAATAGAAAAGAATGATAGGGATAAGTGATTAAAATGGACCCAGATTGGTTTGTACATTATATCTAGATGTTGTGAGCACTCCTTTTTGGTTGGGGAGGACTACCTTCAAGTAATAAAGCACTACCACTAGATGTTTGTTAGTAGATAAATGAGTGGGCTGCCACGCTACATGCTTGTTCTAGGAAGTGTGAAACTTCCTTAGAGATGATAGTACACTTTTGAGAGACAAAAGAGTAATAAATAACTAAAAGAAAGGTAAAGTAAAGAGAGAGAGAGAAATATATATAATTTTGCCATTATTCATAACCTGAGTGTAGTAGAGAGTGACAGGTTGTAAGTGGTGTATTTTGTTTATATTTTAGAAGTTGTTTGGGTAGGTTTTAAAAAGGTTAGGGAATCCATAGTCATGGATATCAATAGGTTAGTGACCGATATTAGTTATACTACTAAGGTTTTTGGTGAAGGTGGCTAATGTTAGTTAGGCTATCGAGGTTGGTAGGGGAAATAATTTCTTAGGAGCTTGCAGAAGGCTTTTTTGGGGCTAGGAAATGGTTTTGATCAAGTCTGGGAGGTTGGGGAGAGTTATGAGAGAGAGAGAGAGAGAGAGAGAGAGAGAGAGAGAGAGAGAGAGATGAGAGAGAGAGAGAGAGAGAGAGAGAGAGAGAGAGAGAGAGAGAGAGAGAGAGAGAGAGAGAGAGAGAGAGAGAGAGAGAGAGAGAGAGAGTATGCTTTACATAAATATAGTCATAGGTTTAGTGTGTCAGGTCAAGGGGAAACAAGCAAGAAAACTTTGTAACTCCCTCATAGAGATTTATTTAGGAGTGTATAAAGTAGTGAACAATAAATATGAAGTGATATCAAAGTAAATACTTAAAAGACCTATAAAATAAGTGATGTACTTAGATGTAGTGGTCACTAAATGGTAAGTGTTAGATTGATGGTCCCTATCAAGTAGTCTAAAATGATGGCATAAATAGAGATAACATGTGGGTGTTTTTGGTCCTCAAGAGCTTAGTTATTGATCATGATTAACTTACGCAAGATGATAGTAAGCCAATATGTCAAAAATTTAATACCAAGAACTTGAATGCAAGTAAGAATGAATTTTATTGATTTTTTGCTAACCTAAAATTTAGCTTGGAGTTTGGCTTATATCACTAACATTGATGATCCCACTAACATAAACTATGGGTTAACCAATTTCAGTTGTCCTAGAATAGGTAAAGCTTACTATTTTTGGCCTATTTTCTATTACTCTTCATGCCAAGTATGGTACCCATTACAAAATGGTAAAAATAAGAGGTTAAGAAGGAGGAAGTTGATTAGGAATTTCATTTTTAAGGGATAAAAATTCTTAGGTAGTTAGGATGAAGGTACTAGATCTTGAAGTGACTCATTAGGTGAGAATTAATCAAAGGTCAAGGTGGTCAGGTAAGGTGGTAAAAGGGGTTTTTTATTAGCTTATTTAAATGCATGAGTGGTAAAAGCATGGGTTATGGAGGCTAATTATTATTATTGAAAAATGGGATATGTGTGTGAAATAATTTTTGTGTCTAGAACAATATTTGTAGACATATTCTCATATGAAAGCCTACACGTAGGGCAAAAGATGTCTTAGACCTATGGGTTAGCTTGAAACATAGTCCATGTTCAAAGGGTGTGAAAAAGGTATGTGAGTTTGGGAAATTACACCTTCTCATCATCACCATGATCTAAACCCTCTTACCTTCACTACCATGATCCAAATAGTCATTGAAAACCTACAGGTGGACTAGGAATATGCACATATAGGCGTAAACAAGGTCTCAGCCTAGGCAAGGTAGAGGTATCCTCTTTAAAGACCAAGACATGGGATTGATACATGATTTTAAGGTATATATGTAATATAATGAAGGAATATATTTTATATCCTAATAAACATGGATAAAATTACAAAAAAATCATCAAACAAAGCCTTAACTCAGACCTACAGGAAGTGATAAGAGTGAAAGGTGAAGCATTGAAATGCTAAGTATGGAGTATAAAAGGAAGAGAAGGTTAAAAATATAAAGGATGTATCACTATAATTAAATTAAGTTTATATCATGGATATAACACTCACCACATTCCCAAATACCTTTTCACCTATACAAGGTATGTCTTAGTCCGTACAGGCAGGTAAGGAGACCCTTGGCTCAAAGGGGAAACAAGTGTTTTCACTAAAAAAGGGGGGTATAATATAGTTCCAAAAGATATAATATATTTAAATTAGAATTATAACATGTTTTATTAACCTTTGAGCATGAAATTTGTGTGGAGGTAGTAGCTATAGGGAGATTTGAGCAAAAACATGCAAAAAAAAAAGGTTTTTTGCCCCTTTTATGGGAAGATTAAGATGGTTAGAACTCCTAACCATGGAAAAAAAATCCCTTTGGTATATTTTATCATTAGGAACTTGTGTATATCAAAATATATTCACTTTTCCCAAATAAATAGGCCTAATAATATATGTTTTGTCTCAGAGCAGGGGCAGTCTCTTCATGCACAAGAATGATAATTTTTGGAAAAAGTGTTAGATAGAGAACTAAATGTAAATATAATTAGTTTTAAAGGTTGGAATAGTTGGTTAAAAAATTTTAGATAATAATAAATAAATCTATAGGTTTTAAATGCCAATGAGATGGTTTGGACAAGAAGGTCTGTAGGCAAACTTAGTAGGAAAACATGGAAACCCAATCCCAAATGATATGTCATTCTAAGTTATAACCTTATCTAAGAACTCTAGTGTTTTTTATGATTCCTATGGGGGTATATATGATGTTTTAATTCTATATGAATGAATTTAAAGTGAAAATTATCATCTTTTGGTTCATAAAGTACAAATAGGCTTGTTGGCAAGGCATAGGTCTTGTCCTAAAATAGGGGTCTTCTCCATTTTGGTCTCTTGATGAGTTTTATAAAGGATTATAACATGTTTATAGGTCATATAAAGAGGTGAGGAATATTTTTTTTGATAATGAAACACCATAAGAATCCATAAGTAAACCCAGACATACTAAAACCCTCACAAGAAACATGAAAGCAAATTGAAGGTCAACTTCCATCACTCATATCTTTCATAAATATTTTCATTGCATCATAATCCATTGGGATAAGTTATAGAAGGTCCTTGAATATATCTCAGTGGCATTTATAAATATCTTTAAGGTCTAACCTTTATAAACAAAGGTTAAGTGTCTAGGCCACTCAAAACCCTTGTAAAACCCTTATAGATACTCACTCAAGGAGATGAAGAATTTTAATAATCCAAATGAAATGGAATGGAAATGAAAAAATTGGATGATGTAGAGGATTCTCTGGATATTCTACACATGTGATTCATTTGTATGGAGGTGTATGAAATAGGCAAAAACAAGGATCATTTTTGTGTGGTGTGTAGGCTAAAACAAGAGTTAGGAGATAAAAAAAAGTTTGGAATAAATATTTACAATTTAGATAACTCCTAAAATTCATTTAATCTCATGAAGAATCCCCTATGTTCCCCAACTAGGCTCTTAATTTCACCCAGTCCAATGAAGAAACTACTGAACACTTAGGGAAAGTGGTGAAATACAACAACAAAAACCTTTAAAAGGTTTTTTCTTGAAACTAATGATAGAAGAAACTTTGAAAAGTGTCATTCCATCTTTTACATGGATCATTTTGGAAAATAGGGAGTTTTTGAATGCCAAGTGTAGAAGGTGCATGGAAAGGAACCATTTTAAAATTACCAAGGATGATTTTTCATGTCCATTGGTCAGGGATAAATCCAATGCATGTAGGGCTTTTTTTTGAACCCCTCTTACTAAAAATAACCATAATCCTTGACCATATGTATGGATAATTTATTTTTGGAAGGTAAATCACGAAGGTAGTTTCTTATGCCAGAATTGCAAGTTTTGTGCCACTTTTCACCAATATTATGACTTATTTTGGATAATTAGACATATTAACATGGTATGAACCACCTCACCCATATTTAAAATTCAAATTTAATTTATTATCTCAATATGACACTTGTCTAAGTGACCCTTCGACTTCCTTTTCTTGCTCCTCCTCTCAAAAGCTATAAATATGCATTATCTTGGCTGTTTTGAGCATTCTTCATTGGTTGATTGGGAAAATATTTCAAAATTTGTACTTTGAATACTATTTAAGAAAAATATAATTATATTTTTACTCACATGATGTACTATTGAGTAATTACTTGAATCTTTCTGGTCTAGTCTAGTAAAAGATTCTCTTTTCTAGTTTGTACTCTTGATCGTCTACCAATTTGTAAAAAGGAGATTATTGTAGGTATTTGATAGTATTATTTTTAAAGTGTATAGGTATCCTATAATTGTTTCAAGACTTTAAAACTCTTTTTTATAATTCATTTATCTCCTAAGAATCACATATCTTCTTAAGTATAGCATATGAAATATTGATGTAGCAATGAATCCTAGGTTGTGAGTTTTTTGTGATAGATGCTTTGTTGTCTTTAAGTAGTAGTTTTTGGTCAAGTGAGAAGACATTATACATTATTGAATCAATTTTTTTTTATTATTTGTTTTCTTAATCCATTTCCATCTCTAAATTACTAAGTTCGAGAGAAAGCTTTAAAGGTGCATTAAGGGGAGTTAGGCCCCTCATCTAGAGATTCATTTCTCAATATTGTCACCCATATCAAGATAAATGTCTCCATGGTGTGACTTATATGAGGAGAATTAGGCATCTATTCAATGGTGTAAATCCAAGTGTCAATAGTTTTTTGCATTCCCAATTGGACCTCTAAGACCTAAAAGATTGTTCAAGATTGGTGTTGGTCTTGGCATAGTAGAAGTTAAAATAAGCATCTACATTTAGTACCTACTGACTCAATTTAATAATTAAAGTCTTTGGTTGATGATAAATATTTTTTTCCATGCCAAAGGTAACCAATATGTATATTTCTAAAGGTATACCTTTTGAGTTTGTGCAACTACCTCCATATTTCACCAAAAGGTATAGTTTTGTAAAGACTTATCATTATAAAAGAGATTTGGTGTTTAAACCTTCTAAGTTTTTGTTAAATTCCATTCATAACATCTATATTGATCATTAAAAGATGGCTAAAAGGCAACCTTTTGTGCCTTTCACTAGATCAACTCCCTTGACTCTTGCCTAATATGATCAAATTCTTGGAGCAACCCTTAAGAGTCTTCCATATTTTAGTAGGGATGGTCCTTTAATACCATTGAACATATTATAAACATAGTAAACTTTTATTATATCTAAAATTTTACCCAAGAGAATTTGGCTATTTTATTTTTGGCTTTTTCCTTTAAAGGTAAAGTTATAGATTGGTATGGTACATTAGCTCAAAATTCCATTGGCTCATGGGATGAATTAGGAGATCTATTGACTAATAGGTTTGGGGAGAAGAGTGGCTACTTGTATCTAGATGACCAATTTACCACTTTTAAGATGGAACCACTTGATTTTATGCATGATTGTTGTTCTAAATTTAAAAAACTTAGGATAGGATCCCAGCTCTTGTGAGGCTTACTCCAAACTATGCATTCTTGTAATACCTAAAGACATTAAATAGTGATGTGTCTATGATGATTCAATATATGGGTGGTAATACACTCCTTGATACCTATGATATAGCCATAAATTTATAAAATTTTCTTATCCAAGTAGGGACTATTGCTCTTAGGCTTCTAATGCCATTATTCCCTAATTTTTAGCCTTCTAGAAAAGTTTCTCCTCCTAACTTAGCTCCTTTGCCTAGTAGTAAAAGGTCAACCATGTTTCCTTCCAATGAGATCCATGAGGTTAATATTTTATTATAAAGTTTCACTAATGAGTTTTTTTCTATCAAAATTCAACAAGCCCAAATTTATATGCCATATCAATCCTAAAATCAATTTGGACAAGTCAATAAACCTCCTTTTCAAGGGGATATCCATGGGCAAGGTCAAATCACCCAAGCTAGTCCTTATAAAATCTATAATCCCAATGTTCACTCATCTTCCAAGGCCATTTTTCTCACTCTAAATAATCTATTTCAAGAACAACCATGACATCCATATTTTGAATAAGGCTAAGAGCAGGTTGCTTATGTAAATGAAATACAAAATCAAGATATAAGAATGTAAGGATATCAAGTGCTGCAAGTTCAAAATTTGAAATTAAAATTCAACATGGGTTTGAAAATGGTTAGGTGAAATATAATTCCACTCTCATTAATCACATGGAGGGAGAGTTTTTTTCCATATACCATTTGGCAAATCCAAGAAACATCAATAATAATATCTCTTTCAACACTAGATCTAAGAGGAGGGCTATTCAAGAAGCTCAAGGAGCCAATAAAGGACATATTTTGACCCCTATAATCTCTAATAGTTAATGGATCCCATGAATCTCCTAAATTTTAAGAAAATTAGAGATTTACAAACATGAAGCTAGCTCCTACACCTCTACCTACACAAGCCACATCACAACATGTTAGTGATCCTAAAGAATTTTCTAAGGTGAATAATCATCTTATCAATGTCGTGGACTAGATGAATAAGCTTCAAATGAATATATAATTATGAAACTCCTTGACAATTCTAGGGTAGAAATATCTACTTTAAAAGGAACTACATGAATTGGGTAAGCAAGTTGGCCCATCTAGACATGACAATGTGGTCTTAGTGAATGGGACATAAAAATTGATGGTCAAGTAAATAAGAATGAGAAGACTAATTTTTATATATCTATAATCATTGGTGGTTTATTGGTTCATAATTTCATCATGGATAGTGGGGATATTACTTTAGTTATGCCCAAATGCATATCGGATAAACTAGGCCTAAAGTATTATCCAATGAATAAGGAAGTCTTATAATTGGATGGATCACCAGCAAGGACTTTGGGGATAGTAAAAAATTTGAATTTTATACTTCATGTCTGTCCTAATTTTTCTATTCCTCATTATGTGGTGGTGGTATATTTACCTCCATACTTTTCCATTTGCCTATCAAGATATTTTATAGCTAAAATAGGTGGGTACTTAGCAACTAATTGGTCCTACATGGTGTTTATGACAAAGCATAGAACTAAGGTGAAGATTTAATATATAAATATTCACAAAGATAACTTGGAACCATAATCACCTAAGGTGGAAAATGTTAACTATGCCATCATTGATGAAGAGGAGCTTCACATTGACCAATCTACATCATCTTCCCTTGAGGGAGTTTCTAATTTATTCCTAGATAAATGGGGAAATGAACACTATTAGAATGATCCTTACAAGTTTATTGAATAATATAGTCTTGGTTTGTACTATATGCATGATAATTATTCCTTCATACCCAATCTAGTGAAGCCAAGTGAAGAGGTGAATGATTTATGGCAGCTCTTCTTTGATGGGTCTAGAAACAAGATTGGGGCAGGTGGTGGAGGAATGTTAGTTTCACATTCAAAGGAAAGGTACCTTTCAACCTTTATATTATAATTATGATCCAATTATAATGTAGCATAATATTAATCCCGTATTCATGGCCTTAAATTGGATAATAAAAGAGGTATTAGAGATATTCAAGTGTATGGAGATAGTGAGCTTGTTGTGAATCAAGTTATTGGGCATAATTTGACCAAGAACTCCTTGCTCAAGTCCTAAAATCATAGAGTTTGGTATATTGTATACGAATTAATGGATTTCAATATCAAATATATCCCAAGGGAAGACAATAATCATGTTGATATGTTGGCATCTATTGGTGCTCAATTTGATGTTACAAAAGGCATAAAAGAAGATAAGAACCAACCTCATCTAAAGGTGATTGTTAGGCCTTCCATACTATGTAATTTAACCAATTGGTAGGTATTTGAGAGTGACGAAAAAATATCCATTTTTATACAAGAGGAAGATAATTTATCTACAAAAAATCAGTCCAATATTCAATAACAATATGGAGGGAAAATTGTCTAATTAAAGTCTAACAATCTTCCCAAAGGCCTAATGACTCTTGAAAGCATATTCAATGATGATGACTAGCTGAAATAAAGAGAAGGAAAGCATGTATAAAAAAAATATAACTATGAAAAGGTATATATATTTAATGACAAGATACATGCATTGGGAAAGGTATGTACTAGTCAAGAAAAGCATGATTTCATTAAACTATGGAAGGATTTTAGTGATATTTTTGTAGGGGAGTATATTGACTTGAAGGGTTTTGATCAAAGCTTGGATCAAAATTCCATAGATTTAAATGAAAATTATAATACCATTAAGGAAATAAAAATGCTAATCAATCCTAAGATTGAAGCACTCATGAAGAAAGAGCTCACTAACCTGATTACGTTTAGAATCATTTTTTCTATAAAGGAGTTTTCTTGGTTGGCTAAATTAGTCCCTATTAGAAATAATAATGGGTAGATAAGGTTATGTTTGGAATTTAGAGAATTTAATAGTGTCTCTTTGAGATATAATTATCCCATCCCTTCTATGGAGCAAATTCTACAATTTTTGGTAGGTAGTGAGAGGTTTTCTCTCATAGATGGTTATTATGGGTGTAATTAGATTTTGGTGAATGAAAGTGACCAATATAAGATAGCCTTCACAACAAAATGGGGTACATATGCATATAGGAAGATGATAGCTAGATTTTAAAATTCTATAAAAACTTTCCAATATGCAATGGATATGGCTTTCCAAGGACGAATCAATGACATTATATTATTTTATCTTGATGATTTGAGAGTTTTCTCCAATGATGAAAATGATCATTTGAAGCACCTAAATAAAATATTTAAGAGGTTTAGAGAGAATGGGATATCTCTAAACCCAAATAAGTGTGTGTTTTATATCCATGAAATTAATCTACTAGGACATACTATTTCCAAGAAAGGCTTGTTTATTGATCATTAGAGAGTGAATGCCATCTTGGCATTATCTTTTCCTAGGAATAAGAAAGGTTTGAAAAGTTTCTTTGGTAAAATCAATTTCATAAGGAGATTAATTCATAAATTTTATAACTTGGTCAATAATATAACCTCCATTCTAAGAAAGGATGAAATTTTCACTTGGAAAAAAAGGAGAAATGAATGTTTTGAAGAAATCAAACAAGTTATTTCCCAAGATCCTACTCTTGAAAGTCCAAAATTTTCCATGGATTCCACCTTATATAATTTTTGGAATGAGGAGGTAATATCTTCCATGTTTACCCAAGTAAATTATGAGAGTATAGAATAGCTTGTTTCTTTTTTTATCCAAGGTTTTGAAGGATATGAGGTAATATATACTTATGTTGAGAAATAAGTGCTTTCAATTGTTAGGAGTCTAAAGAAGTTTAGACACATACTATAACTTAAAAAATTTAACATATGTGTGCCTCATCCTAGTGTAAAATTATTTATATTTAGTACATATTTAAATGAAAAAGGTGTAGGTTGGGTCACCAAACTAATGGAGTATGATGTGGAGATCAAGACAACCAAGCTAGTGAAGGGAAAAGGACTGTGTGAACATCATGATTCAGTTTTGAAAGAGAAAAGGGAAGTTTTTTTGTCACTCCATGATGACCATATAGTATACATACCTTCAACCATTAAGAGTTAGACACAAGACATGATTCATTTCCTTCAAACCAATGATTATCCACAAGGTCTTGATAGAGTTAGAAGGTATTTTAGGTTGTAATCCATTCCTTATGTACTTATTGATGGAGTGATATTTAGGAAGGATTTTTTAGATGTGTTATTGAGGTGTCTTGATTTGGATTAGATCGAAAAATTCTGGTATGATTTCCATGATGGACTAGCTACTTGTTATTCTTCTCTAAGAACTAAAGATGCTAAGATTAAGAGGGTTGGTTACTTTTGGCCTAGATTATTCAATAACACCCATGCTTAGGTAATAAAGTGCCAAAAGTTTGATCTTTTTAATGGAAAAAAATATATATCTACCTTTCCCCTTCATCCAATCTAGGTTTAACAACCCTTTATGCAATGGGGTTTGGATTTCATAGGCCTAATCAATCCACCTTCTAGTGTTGGTCACAAGTGGGTGTTGACTACTACTGATTATTTTACAAGGTGGGTGGAAGTTTTATCTCTAAAGGAGGAAAATAAAATCTCAATATTAAACTTATATGAAGGTATAATAACTAGATTTGAATCTCTTTAAATAATCATTTCAGATCATGCATCAGCCTTTCCAGGAGTAAGGATAAGTGAATGGGATTTAAAACATGGCATCTATCCTAGTGCCTCCTCCAACTATTATCCCCATGGAAATAGACTAGATAAGTCCAAAAAAAATAATCTAATCAAGATCATAAAAATAATAATGGAGGAGAATCAAAGGACTTAGCATTCTAAGTTAAAGATTGCCCTTTGGGTTGATAGGAGATGGAAGAAATTATCTTGGGGGTGGATAGTACCCTCACTCTAATTAAAATAAATAATAGGAGTTTAATTTTTGTGCATCCTCATTTATGAAATTTTTTTAACAGTCTAGGTAAGATTTTTGGGTTTACAACTGTGAAGGGGATCATTGTTTGTAATTATCTCAATTTTCTTGTTTTGGTCTGATGAATTTATGTTTTGTAGATGTTTATAAATGTATTATAAGGAATTATTTTAGGTTATCCATTCTTAATTTGGTTTTAAAGGCATCAATAATACAATCAATCATTTCCTAGGCTTGTTTTCCACTTTGGATCAATATACTACCTATTTCCCCAAAAGGTGCACCTACAAGTGCTATTAAACAATTCTCAACATCAACATGATGGAATTGGATGTGTTGTAATTCTTTTGAATTAATGAAAACATTTGTGGTGACATATCCCTTCTTATGAGGCCCGATCTATGCATCTTGTTCATTGTTTTTCCCTCATTGCCAACTTCAACATATTACAACCTATAGGAGGTCATGGGTAAGGGAGCATTGATGAATGTGAGATGATATTAAAGATCCCTTCTGAAGGCCTATATATTTAATTCACCATGAAAAACATAGCTACCTCATTAAGAGTATTATAAAATATTAAATTGCTAAGTAATGGAAGTGCCTGAGTTTTGGTCTCTCAGTCCCTAAGTGGACCAAACAGAGGTCCCTAAGGTTTTTTGGCATAGTAAATATCATGAAAAAATGGTGTCTCAATGTCGTTAATTATTTGGCATAGTAGTCCTACCTAAAAAAAAATTCACTTGACAATTTTTAAGTCACTAAGACAAGAATGAGATGGTTATTAGGACCCTAGAAGGTTGTTAATGAACCACTAAAAGTGGATAGTGTAGTCTACAGGATTTGGAAGGAGGTTGACACTCACACTATGCATGAATGACTCTATACCATATCTTGAAAGAGGAAATAGTTACAAAGTCTAAAAAAATAAATCCTAAGCACTCATGACATGGTATAAGAGATGGTTATGTGGAATAAACTTTCAAGCCCATCCCCTATCTGTACACATGGCATATTATATAGTGAAGGCAATGTTTCAATGATTGGCATAAAGAAATATTGTTAAAGGTTCCTAAGAAGGAACTATGTCCTATTTCTAGTAATATAAATATAAATTCAAACTCAACAAGCCCTATACACTCATAATATGATCTAAATGACTTTTGACTAAACTATAGGGTTGGGATTATGCACCCATAGCTATAGGTATTGGGAAATTGGTCTTAGTCAGGAATAAGGGGTTTTTGAAATAAAATAGAGAATTAAAATGAGTTAAATTAATATTATTTTATGATATGAGGACAACCAAAATTCCTTATACAATCTTCAATGAAATATTCTCACATGAAGCCTACACACATGGCAAAAGATGTCTTAGACCTATGGGTTAGCTTGAAACATAGTCTAAGATCAAAGGGTGTGAAAAAGGTATGGGAGTTTTGGAAAGTAAAAATTATCCTCATCACCATGATATAAACCCTCTTACATTCACTACCATGATCCAAATGTCCCTTGACAACCTATAGGTGGACTAGGAATATGCAAATATAGGCGTGAAGAGGGTCTCATCCTAGGCAAGGTAGAGGTATCCTCTTTAAAGACCAAGACATGGGATTGATACATGATTTTAAGTTATATAGGTAAGGGAAGTCATGAATATATTTTATATCCTAATAAAAATGGAAAAAAGGCCCAATAAAATAGCAAACAAAGCCTTAACTCAAACCTACAGGTAGTGACAAGAGTGAAAGGTGAAGGATTAAAATGCAAAGTATGGAGCAGGGAAGGAAGAGAAGGTTAAAATTATGAAGTATGTTTCAATATAATAAAATTAGGAATGTATCATTCCTATAACATTCACCATATTCCCAAAGACCTTTTCACCTATACAAGGTATGCCTCAATCCATACAGGTAGGTAAGGAGACCCTTGGCTAAAAGGGGAAACAAGTGTTTTCACTAGAAAAATGGGTATAAAATAGTTCCAAAAGATATATGAGATTTAAATGAGAATTATATCCATGTTTTATCAACCTATGATCATGAAATTTTTGTGGAGGTAGTAATTATAGGGAGATTTGAGCAAAAACATGCCAAAAAAAAGGTTTTTTGCCCCTTTTTTGGGAAGATTGAGATGGTTAAAAACCATAACCATAGAATAAAATAAAACCATTTGGTAAAATTTATAATTAATAAATTTTATAGTTCAAAAAATATTCAGTTTTTAAAAAAAAAAAGGCCTAATACTCTCTATTATTTGTCACAGTAGGGGCAGTTTCTTCATGCACAAGAATGATAGTTTTTGGGAAAGGTGTTAGATAGTGAGCCAATTTTCAATATAATTATTTGGAAAGGTTTGAATAGTTGGGTAAAAAATGGTATATAATAATAAATCAGACTATAATTTTGGAATTCAAATGATATGGTATGGACAAGAAGGTATGCAAGCAGACCTAGTAGGAAAACATGCAAACCCAATCCCAAATGATATGTCATTCCAAGTTCTAAGATTATCTAAGAAAAATATTGTTTTCTATGATTCATATGTGGTTAGATATGATTTTTTAATGCTGTATTAATGCATTTAAATATAAAATGATCATATTTTGGTTAACAAAGTGTAAATAGGCCTATTGGCAAGGCATAGGTCTTGTCATAAAATAGGGGTCATCTCCATTTTGGGATTTTGGTGAATTATATCAAGGATTGGAACATGTTTATAGGTCATATACAGAGGTGAGGAAGCTTTTTTTTGGTAAGGAAACACCACAAGAATCCATGTATATCTCTAGACATACTAAAACCCTCACATGAAGCATGAATGTAATTCAAAGGTCAACTTTCATCACTCATATCTTTCATGAATATCATCATGGGATCCAGATGAATTTTGATAAGTTATATAAGGTCTTTTAAGATCCCTAAATGGCATCTAGAAAGATTTTCAACATTTTACCTTTATGAACAAAGGTTAAGAGTCTAGGCTACTCAATACCCTTGTAAAACCCTTATAGAGACCCGATTGAGGAGATGAAGCATTTTAAGCATTAAAATGCAATAGAATGGCCATGAAACCAGTTATTTGATCTATATTACTCTTTATAATTTATACACATGTGATTCATTTGTATGGAGGTGTATAGACTAGGCTAAAATAGGGCTTATTTTGACTATTTTGTGTGGTGTATAGGCTACAAGAGGAGTTAGGAGACGAAAAAAGTTTGGGATGAATATTTAAAAATGAGATAACTCCAAAAATTCATTTCATCTCATGAATCAACCCCTATTTCCCCCAACCAAGTTCTTAATTTTAGCCAATCCAGTGAACTCTTAGCGAATGTGGTGAAAACAAATTAGGGATGCCTTTTAAAGGTTTTTTAATGAAAATGATTGTATAATCACCTTTAAAAGATTTTAATTCCCAATTTTTCATGGATTAGTTTGGAAAATAGGTATTTTTTAAATGCCAAGTGTAGAAGGTGCATGGGAAGGAGTCGTTTTAAAACTTCCAAGGATGATTCTACATGTCCACAAGAATATGGATGGTCAAGGATCAATCCAATGTATGTGGGTATTTATTTTTAACCCCTATTTCTCAGAATAACCATCATACCTAACCATATGTATGGATAAGGTAGGTTTGAAAGGTAAATCATGAAGGCAATTTCTTATGCCAGAATTGCAAGTCTTGTGCCACTTTTCGCCCTTCTTATGACTTTTTTTGGATAATTAGACATTATAACATGGCATGACTCACCTCAACCCTATTTAAAATTTAAATTTAACTTATTATCTCAATATTAAACATGTCCAAGTGACCCTTGGACTTCTTTTGCTTGCTCCTCCTCTCAAAAGCTATAAATATGCATTCTCTTGGCTCTTTTGAGTAGTCTTCATTGGTTGATGGGGATGCTATAGACAAATTTGTAGTTAAAATAATATTGAATAAATATATAATTTTATTGACACACGTGATTTACTATTGAGTAATGACTTGAACCTTGTTGGTCTAGTCTAGTAAAAGATTGTCTTTTTTAGCCTGTACTCTTGATGGTCTACCAATTTATAGAAAGGAGATTGTTGTAGGTATTTGATAGTATTATTTTATAAGTGTAGAGGTATTTATAATTTTTTCATGACTATATCCCTATTTTGAATCATTCATTTCCCTCCTAATAGTCACATATCTTCTTAAATCTAACTTATGAAATATTGATGTAGCAATGAATCCTAAGTTGTGAGTTTTGTGTGATAGATGATTTGTTATCTTTAAGTAGTAATTTTTATTAATGTGAGAGTAAATTATACATTTGTGCATCACCATTTTAATTTTTTTTTTTCTTAATCCCTTTCCATCTCCAAGTTACCAAGTTAGAGAGAGATCTTTAAAGGTGCATCAAGGGGAGCTATCCCCCTCATCTAGAGATTCATTTCTCAATATTGTCACCCATAGAAAGATAAATGTATCCATGGTTCCACTTGGATGAGGATAATTAGGCATATTATCAAGTGTGAAACTAAAAGTATCAATAGTTTTTAGCCTGCCTAGTGGGACCTCTAAGTCTTAAAAGATTATTCAAGATTGGTGTTGGTCTTGTCATAGTTGAAGTTAAAAGAAGCATCTACATTTAGTACTTGGTGAATCAATTGAATAATTCAAGTATTTAATTGATAATAAATCTATTTTTACATGCCAAAGGTAACCAATAGGTCTATTTATAAAGGTATACCTTTTGAGTTTGTGCAACTACCTCCATATTTCACCAAAAGGTTTAGGTTTGTAAATACTCATTCTTATAAAAGAGATTTGGTGTTTAAAGATTATAATTTTATGTTATATTGCATTCCTAAATAATATAGTTATCACTCCAATATGTCTAAAATTCAACCTTTTTTGCCTTTCACTAGATCATATACCTTGAATCTTGCCCAATATAATCAAATTCTAGGACCCTTAAGAGTGTTCCATATTTTAGTGGGGATGGTCCTATTACTACCATTGAACATATTAAAAACATAGAAAACTTTTGTAATATCAAAAACATTAATAAATAAAATGTGTCTATTATATTTTTGGATTTTTCCTTCAAAGTCTAAGTTTTGGATTGGTGTGGTAGCTTATCTCAAAATTCCATTGGCTCATGGGATGAATTGGGATATCTATTGACTAAAATATTTGGGGAGAATAGTGACTAATTGTATTTGGTTGAGAAATTGAACACTATTAAGAGGGAACCACATGATTTTATGCATGATTTTGATACTATATTTCAAAAAACATGGGTTAGGATCCTAGATCTTGTGAGGCCTACTACAAACTATGCATTCTTGTACTACTTAAAGTCATTGAAAAGTGATGTGTCTATGATGATTCAGTCTATGGGTAGGAATACACTCCCTAATACCTATGATATATCTATAAATTTATAAAATTATCTTTTACAAGTAGGCTAACTTACTCCTAGGCCTCTAATGCCATTATTCCTTAATTTGTAGCCTCCTAGCCAAGTTATTCGTCCTAACTTAGTTCCTTTGCATAGTATTGAAAGGTATGACATGATTCTTTCCAATGAGATCCATGAGGTTAAAATTTACTACAAATTTACACTAATTATTTGGTTTCCATCAAAAGGAAACAATCACAAAGTTATAGGCCATCTCAGTCCTATAGTCAGTTTGGACAAGCCAATAAACCTCCTTTTGAAAGGAATGCCCATGTGTAAGGTCAAATCACCCAAGCTAGGACTTATCAAATATATAATCCCAATTTTAACTCATCCTATAATTCCATTGTTCTCAATAAAAATAATATAGTTCAATAATAACCATGTTATCCATCTTTTGAATAAGGCTAAGAGTAGGTTGCTTATGCAAATTAAATACATAATCAAGCTATAGGAATGCAAGAAGATTAAGTTATAAAATTTATAAAATTTGAAATTCCAATGAAACATAGGTTTTAAAATGGTAAATTAAAATGTTAATCAACTCTCATTAATCACTTGGAGGGAGATTTTTGTGCCATAAATCATTTGACAAATCCAAGCAACATCAATGCTAGTATCTCTTCCAACACTAGATCTAAGAGGAGGGCTATTTAAGAATCTCAAAGAATGAATAAAGGACTTGTTTTGAACCCTAAATAATCTCAAATGGTGAATGGGTCCCATACATATCCTAAATTACAATAAAATTAGATATTTCCAAACATGAAGCCAACTCCTACACCTCCACCTACATAAGCTACATCACAAGTTGTTTGTGCTCCTAAAGAATTTCCTAAGGTGAAAATCATCCTATAAATGTGGTAGAATAAATGAATATTCACATTATTTTATTGTTATGGGACTCCTTGACAATGCCAAGGTAGACAGATATACTTCAAAATGAATGACATTAATTGGGTAAGCAAGTTGGCCCATCTAGACATGACAATGTGGTCTTAGTGAATGGGACTCAATAAATTGATGGTGAAGTAAAGAAGAAAGATAACTATCATCATTTTTATCTATCTCTAATCATTGGTGATTTATTGGTTCATAATTTCATCATAGATAGTGGGGCTATTATTTCAATTATTCCCAAATGTATAGTCAATAAACTAGGCCTAAAGTATGAGACAATAACTAAGGGAGTCTTACAATTGGATGGATCACCAGCCAAGACTTTGGGGATAGTAAAAAATGTGAGTTAAATACTTCATTATTTTCCTAATTTTACTATTCCTAATTTGTCCTACATGGTGTTTAGGATAAATTATGGCACTAAGGTGAAGATTGAATCTAGAAGTATTAAAAAAGATAATTGGATCGATAACAACCTAAGGTTGAAAATGTTAACTATGCCATCATTGATGAAGAGGAGCTTCACTTTGACCAATCTCCATCATCTTCCCTTGAGGTATTTTTTGATTTGTTCCTAGATGAATGGGGAAATTAACACTATGAGCATGATCCTTACAAGTTTATTGAATAATCTAGTCTTGGGGTGTACTATATGCATGATAATGATTCCTTCATACCCAATTTAGTGAAGCCAAGTGAAGAGGTGAATGGTTTATGGCAACTCTTATTTGATAGGTCTAGAAATAATATTGAGGTAGGTGGTGGAGCAATGTTGTCTTCACCTTCAAAGGAAAGGTACTTTTAAACCTTTAATTCCAATTTTGATACACTTGTAATGTAGGAAAGTATGAATCCCTTATTCATGGAATTAAATGGGATATGAAAAGAGGGATTAGAGATCATTAAGTGCATGGAGATAGTGATCTTGTTATGAATCAAGTTAGAGGGAAAAATTTGACCAAGAAATCCTTGCTCAAGTCTTTAAATCATAGAGTTTGGGATCTTGTAGAAGACTTCATGGATTTTAACATCACATCTATCCCAAGGGAAGATAATGATCATGTTGATAGGTTGAAATCTATTGGTGATCAATTTGATGTTTTGAAAGACATAATAGAAGACAAGAACCAACCTCATATAAATTTGATTGTTAGACCTTCCATATTGGATAATGTCACAAATTGGTAGGTCTTTGAGAGTGATCAACAAATATCCATTCTTCTATAAGAGGAGGCTAACTTCTCTACATAAAATTAGTCCAAGATTCAATAATAATATGGAGGGTATATTATCTAATTAAAGTCTAAGAAGTTGCCTAAAGGCCTAGTGACTCTTGATAGCATATACAATGATGATGACTAGCTAAATAAATATAAGGTAAGCATGTCTACCAAACAAGAGAACTATCAAAATGTATAGATATTTAAGGATAATGTACTTGCACTTGGAAAGGTATGCACTAGTCAAGAGAATCATGATTTCATTGAACTATACAAGGATTTTATTGATATTTTATCATGGGAGTATAGTGAAATTAAGGGTTTTGATCTAATCTTGTCTCAACACACCATAGAGCTAGATGAAAATGCTAAGCCTATCAAGCAATGCAAAAGGCCAATCAATCCTAAGATTGAACCACTCATGAATAAAGAGCTCACTAAGTTGATTGAGTCTAGAATAATTTTTCCTATCAATCATTATTCTTGGTTGGCTAACTTATTCCTTATTAGAAAGAAGAATGGGGAGATTAGGTTGTGTGTGGACTTTGGAGACTTGAAATTCTACAAGTTGTGGTAGGTAGCGAGACGTATTCTCTCCTAAATGGTTATTATAGGTATAATAAAATTTTGGTGAATGAAATTCACCAATACAAGACAAATTTCATCACCAAATGGAGCACATATGCCTATAGTAAGATACCATTTAGATTGTCAAATACTAGAGTAACTTTCCAATGTGTAGTGGATATGGCTTTCCAACAGCTAATCAATGACATTATATTGGTTTATCTTGATGATGTGATATTTTTCACCAAGGATGAAAATGATAATTTAAATCACCTAAATTAAATATTTGAGAGGTGTAGAGAGTATGGGATCTCTCTAATCATAAAGAAGTGTGTGTTTTTTTCAATGATGGTAAACTACTAGGATATATTATTTCCAAGAAAGGCTTGTCCTTTGATCATTAGAGAGTGAATGCAATCTTGGCATTGTCTTTTCCCAATCATAAGAAAGGATTGGAATTTTTATTTGGTAAGATAAATTTCTTAAGGAAATTCATTACTAACTTTTATAATTATGTCAAGCCTCTAACCTCCATGCTAAGAAAGGATGAAATGTTCACTTGGACAAGAAAGAGAAAGGAATGATTTGAAAACATAAAACAAGATATTACCCAAGCTCCTACTCTTACAAGTCCAAAAAATTTCCAAGGATTTCAAATTATATAATTTTTTGAATTAAGAGGTAATCTCTACTAGGCTTACTGAAGCAAATGATGATAATCTAGAACAAACTATTTCCTTCTTTAGCCAAGGTTTAGAAGGCTATGAGGTAAGATATACCTATGTTTAGAAACAAGTGTTTTTAATTTTTAGGAATATAAATAAGTTTAGACACATGCTATAAAATATCAAATTTCATATACTTTTGCATCATCCTAGTGTAAAATACATTCTATTGAGTAGATATTTAATGAAAAAAGGGCAGCTTGGATCACCAAAGTGATGGAGTATGATGTGGAGATCAAGAAAACCAAGCTAGTGAAGGGAAAAGGATTGTGTGAACATCTTGTTTTAGACTTGAAATAAGGGAGGTTGTTTTGGCACTCCATGATGACCCTATAGAAGATATAACTTTAGCCATGAATAGTTAGACACAAGACATGATTCATTTACTTCAAACTGATGACTGTCCACAAGATCTTGAAAGAGATAAAAGAGGGTATTCTAGGTTACAATCCATTCCTTATGTACTTATTGATGGAGTGATATATATTAAGGATTTTCAAGTGTGTTATTGAGGTGTCTTGATTTGGATTAGATTGAAAAAGTATTATATGACTTTCATGATGGACCAATTGCTATTCATTTTGATATAAGAACTATAACTACTAAGATTATGAAGACTGGTTACTTTTGGCCTAGTTTATTCAAGGACACCCATACTTGGGTAAGAAAATGCCAAAATTGTGCTCTTTTTGATGGAAAACAAAAACTAACTTCCTTTCCTATTCATAAAATCTAGGTTGAACAACCCTTTATGTTATGGGGTTTGGATTTCATAGGCCTAATCAATCCATGTTCTAGTGTTGATCACAAGTGGGTGTTAACTGATACTGATTACTTTGCAAGGTGGGTGGAAGCTATAGTTGTAAAGGAAGCAAATGAAAACTCAAACTTGAAATTATATGAAGGTATAGTAACCAAGTTTGGATCTCTTTCAACAATCATTTTAGATAATGCATCAACCTTTCTAAGAGCAAAGATAAATGAATGGGAGTTGAAACATGGAATCTATCTTATCACCTCCTCCAACTATTATCCCCAAGAAAATAGACTAGCTGAGTCCACAAATAAGAATCCAATCAAGTTCATAAAGAGAATAATGGAGGAGAATCAAAGGACTTGGCATTATAAGTTAATGATAGCCCTTTGGGCTGATAGGATCACCCCAAAGAGAGAAGTTGGGAACTCACCATACACACTTGTGTATATAAGGGAGTCTATGATTCATATCTCACTTGAGTTACCAGATTTAGACCTCACCTATTAGCTATAATTGATGGAGAATGAGAGCATGGAGATTGGGTTGTGTGAGTTAATGGAGCTTGAAGAGTCAAAAGATCAAGATATGCAAACTATGACCACTCAACAAGAGAAAAAAAAGAAGTATTTTGATAATAAATCCATGTCAAGAAGTTTCAAGGAAGGAGACACTTTCCTAAAATGGGATGAATATAGGGCCAAACTTAGAAGACACACAAAGTTTGATGCTTTATGGAGTGGCCCATATGTGATCATTCAATGCAAGTCACATAATGCTTTTCAACATTCAAATTTGGATGGAAAGGATCTTCATATACAAGTCAATGAGATACATATCAATCATTGTCACTAAGGTTCTCTTCTTCCCTTGTACATAGTTTCTTGCTTTCCTTATGTTCCCTAAGTGCTTATGCACAAGTGTGAGTTTGTAATTGTCTTATTTTGTGTTGTATTTTCTTGGTATTGTTTTTTTTTTTTTTTTGGTGTGTTTCCATTATGTTCTATTTTATCATGTCCTTTTTAGTCATCTTCAAGAATCCATTGACTCCATTGGCCTTATTTGGGTAAGGCTACTAGTATCAAACATAGACATGTATTTTTTCCCCAAGAGTTGCCAAAAGTGTTGACCAAATTTGACCTTTAGTAAAATTTGATTCAACCCCATACATATATTAAAATTTGTATAATTTTATTCATGTCCTTAAGGGCATATTTTTGATCTAGATGTTCACTTATCCCTAGCCTAGCTTTGGTCCAAAGTCTAGCCCTTTGTACTAGTCAAGTAAATGAAAGTCAACCATAGTAAAATATAGTAAAACCTAGTTAAAGGAGTAAAATATGTTTTTATAGTCCTAATATGTTTTTAAATGTGATTTAGGACCTTTCTATGTCATCTAATTGTATTTACCATATTCAATATGCAAAAAATGCCTTGTGTGCCCAATATTCAGCTAAGAAAGAGGACTTGTATAGATGGATAAAGTGATAAAATTGTCAAAATGTTGTGGTAAACATGGGATATGTAAAATAATGTTACACTCAGGTGTGTGATGGTTGAAGATTCAGTTATAGTCAAAAAATGGGAGTTTTTCCTTGTTTTTAGGCCTTTTTGGGCACTTGTATGGTCCCCATGTTCTGATCTCTAGCGAAAAACATGTGTGGGGTGTCTATTTACCTATCTAAACCCATTTAAAAAATTAATTTTCAAGGATAATTCAAAAATATGCATCTACATCTCATTTTTCTTTCATTTCCTCTTGACATGCAAATGAAGGTCAACTTCAAGCACTCATTATGGGCTATACAATTTGAGCTAGAAGAAATGGTCTTAGGAGTAGATATTACCCTAACTATTATTCACATAAATAATATGATTTTGTGTTTTATTTCATCCTCCTTTATGAAAAAGGGTCACTATTTGCAGTTATCTAAATTTTCTTATTTTAGTCTAATGAATTCATGTTTTATAAATGTTTATACATGTTTTAAAATGAATTATTTCAGGTTATACATTATTAATTTGGTTTTAAATGAACCAATAATATAAGAAAGCCTTTCCTAGGCTTTTTTTTCACTTTGGATCAGTTTACTACCTATTTCCTAAAAAGGTGCACCTATAGGTGCTATTGAAAAGTTCTCCACATCAACCTAATGAATTGGATTTGTGATAAATATTTTGCTCTCATTAAAATATGTGTGGTGACATATTCCTTCTTATGAGGTGTAAACTATGCATCTTCTTCACTATTTTTCCCTCATTGCTCACTTCAACACATTACAACTTACAAGAGATCATGGACAGGGGATAGGGGAGCATTGAGGAATGTGATGTCATATTAAATATCCATTCTCAAGGTATATATATTTATTTCTCCATGAAAAACATAGCTTCCTCATTAAGAGTATTAAAAAATATGAAATTGATAAGTAAGGGAAGTGACTAAGTTTTGGTCTTTGAGCCTCTAAATGTTCCAAATAGAGGTTCTTAAGGTTTTTTTTAGGATAGTACATGTCATGAAAAAATGGTGTCTAAATGTCTATAATTATTTGGCCTAGTATTCCTACCTAAAAACAATGAAATTTAAAAATTTTAGGTCACTAAGACAAGAATGAGATGGTTATTTAGACCCTCAAAGGTTGCTAATGAACTACTAAAATTAGATATTGTTGTCTACAGGATTTGGAAGGAGGTTGAAACTCACACTATGCATGAAGATCTCTTAATATTACCTTGTAAGTGTAAATAGTTCCAAAGGATATAAAAATAAATATTTACCATTCATGCCATGGGATAAGAGATCGTTATGTGGAATGACCTTGCAATCTCATCCCTTGTCTATACACAAGGTAGAGTATATAGTGAAGGAAATGTTTCAATGATTGGCACAAATAAATGGTGTTAAAGTTTCCTAAGAAGGAAATAGGTCCTATTTTGAGTATTTTAAAGCTAAATTAAACCTCAAAAATCCCTATAAACTCCTAATATGATCCAAATTACTCTTGACTAACCTACAGGCCTAGGATTATGTACCTACAGCCAGAGGTATTGGGAAAGTGGTCTTAGTTAGGAATAAGGGGTTTTTGAACTCAATATAGAATTAAAGTGAGTTAAATTAATATTATATTAGGATATTAGAATTAAAAAAAATTCTTATACACTCTTTGAGGACATATTCTCACATGAAAGCCTATAGGCAGGGTAAAAGATGTCTTAGACCTATGGGTTAGCTTGAAACAGAGTCTATGTTCAAAGGGTGTGAAAAATGTATGGGAGTTTGGTAAATTAAAAATTGTACTAATAATCATTATATAAACCATTTTAAATTCAATACCATGATCCAAATTTCCCTTGACAACCTATATGTGGACTGGTAATATGTATATACATGTGTAAATAGGTTTTCGGCTGAGGCAAGGTAGAGGTATCCTCTTTAAAGACCAAGACATGGGATTTATACATGATTTAAAGGTATATAGGTAAATAAAGGAATTATTATAGTTTATATCCTAATTAACATGGATAAAAGTTGAGAAAAATCATCAAACAAAGCCTTAACTCAGACCTATAGGCAGTAATAAGAGTGAAAGGTGAAGGATTGAAATGACAAGTATGGAGAAGGGAGGGAAGAGAAGGTTAAAAATATGAAGGATGTTTAATTATAATTATATTACTATTTTATCATGCCTATAACACTCAAAACATTCCAAAATACCTTTTAACCTATACAAGGTATGTCTCAGTCCATACAGGCAGGTAAGGAAACCCTTAGCTCAAAAGGGAAATAAATGTTTTCACTAACAAAAGGGGTATAAGATAGTTAAAAAATATCTATTAGATTTAAATGATAATTATAACCATTTTTAATCAACCTATGAGCATTAAAGTTATGTGGAGGTATCATGTATAGGGAGATTTAAGCAAAAACATGCAAAAAATAATTGTTTTTGCCCCATTTTGAGGAAGCTTAAGATTGTTAGAACCCCTAACCATGGAATAAAACAATATAATTTGGTATAATTGGTTATTAGAAATTTTTTTACCTCATAAAATGTTCAATTTTATCAAACAAATATGCCTAATACTCTCTATTTTATCTTAGAGTAGGAGCAGTCTCTTCGTGCACAAGAATGATAGTTTCTAGGAAAAGTGTTAGATAGTGAACCAAATGTCAATATAATCAGTTGGAAAGGTTGGAATAGTTGTGTAACACATGGGAGAGTATAATAAACTAGAATATAAGTTTTTAATTCTAATTATATGGTCTAGACAAGGTCTATAGACAGACCTAGTAGGAAAACATGCAAACCTAATCCCAAATGATATGTCATTCAAAGTTATAACCTTATCTAAGCACTCTAGTGTTTTTTATGATTCCTATGGGGGTATATATGATGTTTTAATGTGGTATAAATTAGTTTAAATTGAAAATTACCATCTTTTCATTCATAAAGTGCAAACATGCCTGTTGGCAAGGCATATGTCTTATCCTAGAATAAGGGTCATCTCTATTTTGGGCTCTTGATGAGATTTATCAAGGATTGGAACATGTTTATAGGTTAGATAAAAAGGTGATTAAGATTTTGTTCAATAATTAAACACCACAAGAATCCATCTCTAACCCTAGACATATTGAAACCCTCACAAGAAGCATGAAAGCAATTTGAAGGTCAACTTACATCACTCATATCTTTCATGAATGTTTTAATGGTACCTTAGTACATTTTTATAAGCCATATAAGGTCATTAAATATCCCTTAGTGGTATTTATTAACAAAGGTTACTAGTATAAGCCACTCAAAACCCTTGGAAAATGCTTATATAAACTCATTTGAGGAGATGAAGCATTTAAAGAATCCAAATGAAAGGTAATGGCTATGAAAATAAATATATTATGTAGAGGAATCTTTGGAGATTCTACACATGTGATTTGTTTTTATGGTAGTGTACAAAATAGGCTAAAATAAGGCTTATTTTGATCATTTTATGTTGTATACATGATACAAGAGGAGTTAGTAGATGAAAAAAAATTGGTATGATGATTTGAAATTTGGATAGCTCCAAAAATTCATTTAATCTCATGAATCAACCCCTAATTACCAATATAGGCTCTGACTTTCAACCCGTCCAATGAACCAGCTAGTCAGCACTTAGGGAGAGAGGTGAAAAATAACTAGGGAAGCCTTTTAAAGGTTTTTTTATTGAAATTGATGATATAATAACATTTGAAAAGTGTCATGATAAATTTTTAATTTATTAGTTTTGAAAATAGGGAGTTTTTTAATGCCAAGTGTAGAAGGTGCATGGAAACGAGCCATTTTAAAACTACCAAGGATTATTTTTCATTTCCACAAGAATACAGATGGTCAGGGATAAATCCAATGAATGTGGAGAAATTTTATAACCCCTTTTTCTTATTATATCCATCAAAATTTACCATACATATGGATAAGATAGTTTTCAAAGGTAAATCATGAAGGTAGTTTCCTATACTAGAATTATAGGTTTTGTGCTATTTTTCACCAATCTTATGACTTGTTTTGGATAAGTAGACCTCCTGACATGTCATGAATCACCTCACCCCTATTTAAAATGTAAATTTAAAGTATTATCTTAGGATGAAACATATCCAAATTACTCTTGGATTTACTTTTTTTTCTCCTCTTAAAAGCTATAAATATGCATTCTCTTGGCTCTTTTGAGAAACCTCCATTGGTTGATGGGGAAACTCTAGCCAAAATTATACTTGAAAGACTCTCGAATAAATATACATGTGTATATCCACTCAAATATTGTATTATTAATTAATGACTTGAATCTTATTGGTTTAATCTAGTAAAAGATTATCTTTCTATCTTGTACTCTTGATGGTCTACCAATTTATAGAAAGGAGATTATTGTAGGTATTTACTAGTATTATTTTCTAAGTTTAGAGGTATCATATAAGTGGTTCATGACTTTATCCCTCTTTGGAATCATTAATTTCCCTCTTAAGAATCACATATCTTCTTGAATCTAGCATATGAAATATTGATGTAGCAATGAATCCTAGGTTATGAGTTTTGTGTGATAGATGCTTTGTTGTCTTTATGTAGTAGTTTTAAATCAAGTGAGAGCAAATTATACATTGGTGTATCACCCTTTTAATTTATTAGTTATTTTATTAATCCCTTTCCATCTACATGTTATTAAGCTAGAGAGAGAGCTTTAAAGGTGCATCAAGGGGAGCTTTCCCCCTCATCTAGAGATTCATTTCTCAATACTATCACCCATATCAAGAGAAATGTCTCTATGGTGCCACTTGGATGAGGAGAATTAGGAATATCCTCAAGGGTACAAATCCAAGTGTCAACACCTTTATTTATATAAAAATTAGATGAAAGAGATGGGGATCTTATGTAGAAGGATGGAAAAGGGAGCATAATGACCAAGATTTACAATCATTTCGATGTTGATGCCATTATAAAAGATCATAATGCCTAAGATTACATGTAGAAGGTAGCCATAAAAACTATATCAGTCCCTTTCAATCTATTTTTGGCCTACATTGATTCTCCTCACAATTACAATGATGGGATCAAGTCATTTGAAAGTTGAATTTTGACATCAAAGCAATTACAATAGCTATATAAATATATTGTGATCTTGTTTCAACATGGATTACTTCCTAATATGTCATTTTTGGCATACAAGAGTGGAGAAAAGGGTCATAATCATTTTATTGTCTTTGGTGACAAACCTATCAAAATTGACATGTCTGCCTCCATGGCATCCACTTGAAATATTTGATCTATTTGACCTTGACCATATTTGAACTTTATTTAAAGTCTCAAGGATTTAAATTTTAATATTGGATCTTAATCTTGATCTAGGTTTCTACAATTATGTCATTTGTTAGCTACACACCCCTTCTTAAAATATTACTATCAGCTTCATATACCCTATGCTTGTTCCATGTGGTGTCTTTCCATTTAATCAGAGTTCCTTGACCTATGCACTATTTATCTTATCTACACTACTCAACACATGCCATTGATATTTATCAGTAAGATCAAACATGAACCATTGATCACCCTATTCACCATAATCATGATACTTGGTAGCATTGAATTTAATCTTAATATCCTCTAACTCTTTAAACTTAAATCTCACCATTAGTTATTTGATGAATGATTCTATCGAGGATTCCATGAATCTACTAGTTCATGGAAGTACACAAGAACTAATGTGAGATGTGATTTGCATGAAGGCCAAATCTAGACAAAAACATACAACTACAAATTACAAATAAACAAAGACTAATTTTCACATAACAAAGTTAATGGCTCCAACTCAATACATTTTGAATAGATAATCAATATGAAGTACAAGTAAAAATAGGAGTGGATGTAGCTCCTCCATGAAAGGTGGTCAAGGATGCCTCAAAATAGAGTGTAACTCCTCGATCTAAGAATAACAAGTCAATAGAGTAACCCCCATAATGAATGAGGTGTAAGATAGCCATTATGACATATGACATGTCAATAGAAACTCTTATGACTGCACACTTAAGCAAGATTATCCATAAATTTAGGAAATCCAAATGACATAGAATATTCGAGTAGGAAAAATGCAAAAAAATGTGAGGAAAATAAATCCTACACTAACACACCCACATAAGCATAGATTATGTGGGTGATGATAAAAAAATAGGTCCCAACAACTAGGCCTGATCAAGTACCCATGTATAATGCAATCCCTCATACATAGATAAGAGAAAACCTAGTGGGAAAAACTCCCCCTAATAGAGAGAAATGAAGAAGATAAGAGGCTAGAATCCCCCCTAAAGATGATGAAGCTACTAAAGTAGACCACACCCCAAGAAGAGCTAATAGATGAATGAAATTGCTCTTAGTGAAGGGTTTGGTGAATATATCAGCAACCTACTCTAAATATTTGTAAAATACTAAGTTGATGACCTACTCTTGAATTAAGTATATGTGAATCTTGATGTGTTTAGTCCTTTGATGAAGGACTAGATTCTTGATGATCTAAATGGTGCCCTAATTGTCATAAAATATGATTGTAAGTTGCCTAATCTAGATACCAATCTCAAAAAGAATCCATTGAAGCTAAATAGTCTCTATAGCTATGTTAATAGATCCCGTATACTCTACCTCTATGGAAGATAGAGAAATAGCATTTTACTTCTTACTCAACCAACTAATGGGGCTTGAACCTAATGATAAATTCTAACATGAAGTGGAGTTATGACACTTAGTGTCACTAGCCCAATCCGAGTCTATGTATTTGACCAAGTTAATATTTTAACCAACCCTATAGTGTATCCCATACCTATGTCAACCTTAAATATAGTACAAGATCCTCTTAGTTTCTCTCTAGTGAAACTCATGGTGCTCTTGCATGAATCTTGAAATAATACTAATGGTATGAGAGATGTCAGTTTTGGTATGAGTTAAGTAGATAAAGTTTCTAATAGAGTGTAATATTTAACCTCAAACTAGACTCTAGATAGGAATGGAGTCATAGATGGCTTACAATCAGCCATGTAAAATTGTACCAAAATATCAAGAGAGTACTTGGCCTATACAAGTGAAATCATTAAATTAGTCAAAGTGATCTCAATGCCAAGGAAGTATTATAGTAGGCCCAAGTTATTCAAGGTAAATCTATCCTAATGAGTTTTCTTCACTACTAAGATATCCAAAGAAGAGCTCTCATTGATCAAAAGGTCATCAACATACAAAACTAATATCAACAATGAATCATCTTATCAAAATAAGTACACATTGGGTCTATGTGGCACCAATTAAAACTTGAAGTAATAATTAAGGAATCTATTTTGACATACCAAGCCCAAGGGACCTAGTTGAGTCCATAAATAGATTTATTAAGTCTACATAGTAAAGAAGAATCCTAAACAAATTCAGGTGGTTGGTCCATGTAGCTCTCCTCCTAAAGGTCTCTATGAAAAAATTCACTCATCACATCCATCGGATGCACACTCTAACCATGTGTGGTGGCTATTATAAGTTTTATTTTGATCAAAGTCATCTTGGATACTATTTCAAAGGTCTCTGAGTAGTCAATGTTGGATACCTATGAAAAACCTTTGGCTACCAATATAGATTTTTACTTGTCAATAGACCCATTTTCATCATACTTGGTTTGATATATCTAATGACATTGAACCATATTGCTTCCCTTAGGAAGTGAAGTCAAATCCCAAGTGTGATTGTTAATCAATGAATCATATTCCTCATCCATGGCTCTATATCACTTAGGTATGCTTGATTCCTCTCATAAAGTTTGTGGATCAGTTATAAAATCAAAAAAGGCATGTGTTCCACACTGAAAGTCTACTTGAGTACATATGTCATAATCTAGATCCCCTACACAAGTGCTGACACTCTAAAGTGTTTGTTTAGAATAAAGAGGGCTTAAAATGGGTGATTTAGGTGTTGAATCCTCATCATCTGATAAATACATAGAATTAGATGAGGATGAATTCCCATCACTCTGCTCACTACCAAACTTTATATCAAACTCACTATTAGAAGAAGAAGAAGACTATACCTCAAAAACTTGTTGTGAATAATATAAATCTTTAGATTGCTCATCTACACTAAATGAAACTATTATATATGGATAAGTGTCTAGTAAAGAGTGTATGGGACTCTCTTGAAACCTAACACTTATCATACTGAATAACTAATGAGTCATATGGTGGAGAAGCTTATAATTCTTGACCCTATCTAGATACCCAACAAAGATGTAAGGTTTGGATTGAGACTCCATAGCCTTGCATTTATTTTTGGGAATGTGTGCCATCATTGGTGATATAAATAACCTCAAATGCTACACCTCTAGTTTCCTATTATTCCAAGCTTCAAAAGGAGTGGTACCCTCTAAAGTTTTGTGAGGTACCTAGTTCTAAATGTAGCATTCAAAATTGATGGCCTATACCTAAAACTATAGAGCAAATGATCTAGATTAAATAATTTAGTTTTCCATCTCCTTCAAGGATTGATTATTTCATTCTCCCACACCATTATACTAAGGAGTGCATGTTACTATCTCCTAAAGATAAATCCCCTCTATGATACAAAACTACTCAAATCTATGGTTGACATACTCCCACCCATTGTCTATCTAAAGGATTTTGATGCACTTTCCATATTATTTCTTAGCAAGATCCTTGAAGTCTCAAAAATTATTGAACACTTAAAAATTTTGTCTAAGAAATTAGACCTATGTGTATTTATAAAAGTCATCAATGAAGGTGAGGATGTATATGGCCCTAGTAAAAGAAGGATGGAAAAACTATCATGTGACATCACTATGAATCAACTCAAGAGGTATTGAATATCTTCTAGCTTTTCCTTTATCAAATTTCTCTTTAGTATGTTTTTTAAGGGAACAATCCTGACAAAGTCACTTAGATAATTTAACTCTAGGAAAATTGGTAACCATGTTCTATTGACTTAGCTACTGAAGATAGTGGTAGTTAGGATGGCCAAACTAATCATGCCATAGCCTGATAACTCCATTTGAATGGGCAAGAAATGTAGTAGGAGAAACATTTAGATAAAAAAGGGATAATGTGTATAAATTGAAATGGTAATTATCCCTCCCTAATGCAACTATAGTGTCATTATGTAGCTCTTTGACCTCAATGAAATTTGGTGTGAACTCAAATCTCATGCCATACCCTATGTGCTTAATATAATACACTAAAAGGAGATTAGATGATAGTAAAGGTACACTTAGAACATTTGTGAATGTTCCACCATCAACTTCAATAGAACCTATCCTTGAAACTACTACTAGAGTGTCATCACCTAAAGTGATAGAGGACATGTTATAGGGCTCTAAGTCAAGAAACATAACCTTTGACTAACCCATATTATGTGAATCACTGGAGTCTATAACCTAGTATGAAGTAGATGTAGAAGCCACTAAAACTAAATCTTTGCCCTTAGGTTTCTATTTCCATTTTTCCTTTGCCTTAGAGGATTATTTGACCAATGAAGATTATTTGACAGACTCAAGGACCCCTATATTATTCTTCTCCAAGAGATGTTTAAGGTGGTCTATCTATGTATTCATGCACTTGTTCTCATCATTCCCATTCCTCTTGTGATAAGATAACTTAAAATTATCTCTCTTAGGTTTCCCTTTGGAGGAGGAGGATTTAATGATAGTTTTTGCAGTGGTTTTCTATTCTTTTTTATTCTCTAGATCCTTACTCTTCTATTTCTTATCCTTGCTACTAGAAGCTTTCTATTTCCCATTATTGGAAATGAAGGATGAAGGTTTGGAAGACTTGAGGGTTACCATCTATATTAATTTATCATATTCCTTAGTAAAATATAAAATGAAGTCATATAAGTATGGAATTTTCTAGTTGGCTCCTATGTCTCTCTTGGTAGCATAAAAGGTAGATACAAATACAAAGTAATCAAGTCCTACTTTTGCATGCATAGAAAGAACTAACTGCTCATCTTTATTCTTAGTTTTGAACTCTTTCAATTACAATATAAGTGAGTTAATCTTGGTAAAATATTACTATAATGTGTCAAATTTTCTAGGGCTTAGACTAATTATCTCAATCTCAAGCTCATGACCCCTCATGGTGTAAACTTTCCCAAACAAGTTTTCTACGGTGCCCCATACTTCTTTAGGAGATTTAGTTAACTCTATGTGAAATAAGAATTCTAAAGACACTGAAAGACATAAAATCCCAAAGGATTCATCATATTTATTAAACCATTTTATCTTATCTGCCTCAACTATGGGCTCAATTTCTACGCCTATAGTTATGCAAAACAACCCTTTACTCCTAAAAACCATTGTAATCTTACTTTTCTATTCCTGGTAGTTAAAGGGTGTGAGTGCATTAATAGTGATAAGATCCATTATATAATTAATATTACTATGTTATTTTTATTTTAGGAGTAAAATATGTAGAAAGAAGAGAATTTCATAATAGAATCACAAACCAAACACACCCCTTGAAACTAGGTCAAGCAGTCCCCTCCAAATTTGGCACTTTATAATTTAGTGCATTTTACAATGAAAATGGGCTATCTATGTGGGAAATTGAAAAATAAATTCTTTTTAAAAATATGGTAATTAATTTTTAGCTAGCATTTATAAGATATTAACAAACCAAATTCCCATCAATAGCCCATTTTTTATAAAAAATTATATTAAATGATTAAAATATATCTGACTTCCAACAAGTCATTAGAATTGGCTTAGAGTGTAGAATGTATAGGTTTTGATTGTGAGGGGGAATTATCCTCCTACCAACTTATGCCTCACCCTTATCTTCATCAAGTAGAGATACAAGGCTTTAAAACCCTCCAAATTAACTTAAATGCTAATTTATCAAAAAATGACTTAATTCATAAAATCATAAAATCTGATTTTAGAAGATAAAAATAATTAAAACAAGAAATAAATAACATAAAGACAAATTGTGTTGGATTTGAAGTGGGCCCACCAAAGAGAAACACCAAAATGAAGCACCCAAACCCTACCTTTTTTTGTTGGCATTTTTCTTAATTTTGGGCATTGTCAAAGGAGAAATGTAGGTCTAAGATAAACCAAGACATTGTTGGGAGGTTGTGGAAGGCTATGAGTAGCTACCAGAGACATGAAAATTGAAAACACAGGTTTTTAATGATGCAAAACACTAACATGTGGCTGAGGGTATGTTTTTTCAGCCAAAGCCTTCAAAATTTCCTCCCACAGATCTAAGGCTACATGTAGAGGCCTAAAAAACTATGTCTAAGTGTCTATAACTAGTCAATGTGCCTTTATATTCTATTTTAGGCTTGAAATAGAGATTATGGGGTGCCAAACTTCCACCAAAGAGCAAAAAACGTGATCTAATTTTTCTTTTGGTCTGTAGGATGTTGGGAGAGCCATGTAGATCCTTCACACAACTATGAAACACTATAAATGAGCTATTGGAACCTCCTTGTAAACCTACAAATGGATTTATCTTGAAAAATAACTAGAACCATAACCAAACAAATAAATAATAATACCACAATAACCAAAAAAATTATTGTAAAAGGAATTAATCTTGAATTTGAAATTAATTACAGCATTAAACTAGACACTAGTGATACCAATGTGGCTTTGATAGCATATCATGGATGCTAGAGTTCTGTTGGTTCATGGAAGTGTACTAGAATTGATGTGAAACACAATTTGCATGAAGCCCAAATCTAGGAAAACACATACAACTACAAATTATGAATAAATAAAGACTAATTTTCACATAATAAAGTTAATGGCTCCAACTCAATACACTCTAAATAGATAATCAATATGAAGAAAAAGTACAAATAGGAGTTGATGTACCTCCTCCATGAAAGGTGATCAAAGATGCCTCAAACTAGAGTGTAACTCCCTAGTCTAAGAATAGTTAGTCAATAGAGTAACCCCCAAAATAAATTAGGCATAAGATAACCACTATGACATATGATAGATCAATAAAAACTCCTTTGACTACACACATAAACAATACTATCCACAAATCTAATAAATCCAAATGACATGGAATATCTAAGTATGAAAAATACAAGAAAATGTGAGGAAAATAAATCCTACACGAATAGATTCAACATGCACCATTGATCTAAGTGGATCCATTGATATCATCCTTGCCCACTCACCATTGGATATATTATATGATTCAATGCAGACTAATGTTCTCTTTCTAAGGACATTTTAAACTATTAACTGCCCATGTACTTTTGATCTATGATCCAATCAAGCAATATTTTGACACTCATTAGCTTTGTGTTTATCTTGAGGATCCTTGGGTTTTTTTAAATTCAAATGGCTATTCACTATTGTTGACATAACATACACCTTTTCTCATATGGAAATGGGGACCCACTTTTTTTAGATTATTGTCTTGATTTTAAGCTCTCTTCATGTGTTTATGTAATATTTGGGAAGAATCATGATTTCTATTTTTATATTTTGGCAAGATAGCAATGATATTGTGTTTTCATAGACTAAAACCTTTTAATCTATCAAGTTTTTTACTTTGGGTATTTATTTTTAGGACTTATTGTATTTTTGGACTTATTATTTCAGAGTTCATCCTATCAGTCTTTGTCAAGATTTTTTCTACGTACTAATTCTTATGGACTTATCCTTATCAAAAAAATTGTTGCAGACATTTTGTCTAAAACAATTCCTCTAATGGAATTGGTCTATGAGATTTTTACTATAGGTATTTTGTCTGACATAATTGACATTTCCTTTTTACTTCATTTGAATTTACTCTTTATCCTTGTCTGAGATACATGTTGGCTTTTATGAAGTAGATCCTTTGAGACATTTTTCATGGATAGATGCCTACAAAGTAGACCCTTTTCCTCCTACTTACTCTTCAAAAAATTTGAAGTGTCCTTTATGTCTTACCTCTCTGCACTTTGGGATTTGTAAAAGTGTTCTTTAACCTTTTTGTTGAGGCCATCTTGCCTGATAGAATTCCTTTAGAACCTTTGAAATTATCCATTTGTCCCCTTTGAACTTACCCTTCAAGATTTTTGTCCCACACCTTATCCTTTTCTTTCAAACATTTTATCAAAGAGAAGTGACAGTTTGAGATAATTGTTGTGAACATTTTGTCTGAAACAATTCCCCAAAAATAATTTCCCTAAAGGACACATTCCCTTTAGACTTCTTGAACCTACCCTTTATAAATTTTGAGAGTGACAATTCAACATTTTTGAAGTGTCCACTTACGCTTCAGGACTTTTATCTTGGCCCTTTACCCTATGGGACTTATCCTTTATAAATTTTCCTAACCCCTTTGCCTTATAAAAAGCTCCCTTTAGCCTCTTTATAATAAACCATTTGTCATGGACATACCCTTCATGATTTTGTTTTCCCATCCCTTCAGCCCTTTTTTGAAATGACTACTTACCCTTTAGGATAATTGTCACAACCTTTTCCCCACTAAAAAATACCCTATGGAGTAGACCCTTTGGGCATTTTTCCATGAAGTAGACCCTTCGATCCTAAGGCAAATACCCTTTTAGACCTTGTGTAACATGCCCTTTGGGGCTTTTGGAATGACCCTTAGTCATATAAATGTGTTCTTAGATATAATTGTCTTAGAAATTTTGACTGATAAAATAGCCCTACAAGGAGATTATTATAGACATTTTATCTAAAATAATTCCCTTGAAGGAATTACTTAGTGAAAATTTTGCCAAAGTAGTTTTTCCCCAATATACATCCCAATGCCCTATTACCAAGAACACTACTAGCCTTTCCATACTTATCCAAAACAAAAGTGAAAAATATCTCCCATTAATCTATTAAAATACCCCCACCAGCTTGAGTTAACAAATTTCGAGTTATATAGGAAATAAAAGAAAAGTGAATGTTACACATTTATATCATACAAAATGATATTAAATGTAGAGATCTATATAGGTGCTTCATATTTATTAGATCCATCATTAATTTCAAACTAAATTGCATTTGAAGCCTCCTTCTTTCTTACATTAACAAAGAGCCATATCTACTATCTCAAAGAATACAAGTAAAACAATGTCTAAGTTAGAGCTGAATTATTTACATAGTATACATAGTACATAGAAGAAGACTAAAAATAATATGGATCATAGATACACATCAATGGAATCTTCATCTTGGGTGCTTGGAGGGGTAAACACATTATCCCTATATTCAATCAAGTACTTTATGGAGTTCACAAAAATAGTATTTGATGCTACAATATTTGGAGATAGATACCATAACTGTTAATAATTATAGGACATCAACTTTGTGGATGTGTTTTCACTAGAGGATGGATGACACTTGTAGATAAATTATTCATCAAGGAACTAATAGTTTTGAAACATCAAAGATTACATATTATTATCACCAAGATAGAAGTAATGCCAAGTATTGACATTTAACTAGATTTATTTTTCTCAAAAAAGATATCGCAAAATATTTTCCTACATCATTTGAGTAATAACACAGTGGTTTCATGCATATAAGGATCCAACATCCAAAGGTATTTATCTTTGAGCATACTTGATTCTTATTTTGATAAACACATAGTGGTGTAGTTTAACAAAGATATTTCAATTGATAAGTAACTATCTTCATGGCTACTCCTAGACTATATTATTTCATGGAAAGGGAAGAAGATGGAATGAGTAATTTTAATTGACAAATTTAGAATGGGTATTCACATTGGCATGGCTCTCCTTAATTTATTATATGGTATGCCAAATATTTATTTTTTCAATTTATAATGGGTACCATTATTGTATATGATGCTACATACACCCTAGGTGAAATAATTAGGTTTGACTTGAGAGAGTAGATAATATATAAGGACAAGCATCCCACACCTTAAAAAGATTCTACATGATGTCTTATTTTTTGGATGCATTAATGGGTACCTATTATATAGATCTTGGTGAATTGTGGAATCTAAACACATATTGTAAAAAGAATAGAATTTTTAACCATTATCAATTTATGCAAGTATATGCATATACCAAAAGTATGATCAAGATAATAGAGGATGTCTATCCATAGGTATGGCAAGCAATTAATGGCGCACATATGCCTAAAATCAATACTAATATCATAAATAACTTAAATTGAAAAGGGGATTATTTTCTCTACCTAAAATTCATAGTAAACATGATTTAGGGGAGCAAGGTTAATCATTTATGTCTTCCAAATTATGTCCCAAACAAGTTGGAGTAAGAAATTACTTTCCAACTATGGTGGAGTATCGAGGAAGACTTCTCTAGGTAAAATAAAAACTTATTATTTGGCCACCATGTAATTATTGGATGCATGGTTTATATAATGAGGAAGAATTTTTTGGAAGTGGGAAACAAGTGTAAAAGTCATCCATTCCCTATGATTACACATAGAGATTGAGATCATCATGGGTAGGTTTAAAAGAACATACAAGGGATAAACATCCCTTATTTCCATGTCTCATATCCATATTATTTTATATTTCTTAATACAAAGTATGATGAGGATTTTTAAATAGATAAAGAATTTTTGGGATGAATTAAGATCATTTATGGATGATCCAAGATGACCCCTCAATCATAATTAGAGAATTAGATAATAAGAAGGCTCTAGCAAGGGATGGGAGCACTATACTTTTTGGATAGGATAATCCAAGGACCAAGTAGATCACTCATCTTGATCCCTCCCATCAAATATAAGGACTATTATGAAAGAGCTTGGGTTGCTTGAACTCAGTTCTAGTAGAGGAACACAAGTAGGGGATCCCATTAGCTTAGATTCTGATGAGGAAAGAGGAACACAAGAAAAACCGACTATGAGAACAATTAAATTATCTACTATTATTCCCAAATAATATATTTCTACATTTATTAGGATATCAATATCATAATTAATGACATAAACACCTTAAGGATATACTACACAACTAAAAATCCCTCTAGTTTATAAAAGGAACCCTAAGACTCCTACATATAGTCCTATAGTTGAGATAGAACAAGGCTTGCATGTTGCATCTCAAGAGGGGAGGTTGTAATAATAAAGGGAATTTAAGATGATTCTAATTAATAATTAGAGTTGTAATTAGCTAAGGTGATGAGCCTCCAATAAGGATAGATTGCACCAAATTCTTGATGTACCTAGCCTCTTATGAGTTTTCCTTTATCTTTTGTACAAATCTTTGGACAAGTTTCAATTTATTCTACGTTAAGATCACCCTAGGTGGAAGTCCATAATTCCACCTCTATTGACCCCTCCATTACCAGTATCACCATTGATCCCTATATTTCCATTACCATCACACTTCCCCTACCCACCTCTTTTGTTCCTACTAGCACTTCCACTATCAGATCTCTCAAAAAGAAGGTGATTAGGAAGGTGAAAACTACTTTAGCCACCCAAAAACTTCATGTTTATTCCACCAAAATATACCTTACAATTTCATCCACCTCTTCCATAAAATAAACCATAATGGTAAGTACTATTAGGGGAAGGAAGTCCAAGCCCCAAGTGATCATGGTCCACCTACTCCCTCAATTTTTATGAGCAGATTGGTCCAAAATTATATGGTCTTCCCTACCTAACATCATTATTAGGAACCAAATGAAAAAATAGGTTCAAGAAGAGGTTATTGTCACAACTTCTGATGCATCTCAATTGGACATCCCTTTATGGTAAGTTGACATGAGAATCAAGGCTTCCCAAATGCTAAGCTTCAAAACCACTAAGCTTCCCTCAGTTTCCACTATTTGATCCCCTATTTGTTAGCATTCAAAGAGTGAAGAAGATAAATTTAGAAGATGACAAAGGCATTGAAATCATCCTTGAGGAAATATAAGAAGTGTTCTCCCTCAAAAAGAGGCTAAACAAGTAGCCATGGTAGTATTCATATGTTGAAAATCTAGCAGACCTAGCATAGTAAAACAATTATGTTTTAGTTTTTATACATAAAGACACATAATTGGCTTGATAAGAGTTTTTGGCTGAAGTAAAAACATTAGAGGCTGAGGTGGATCAACTAAAAGAGTAGGCAAAGATGGTACACATTCCTATAGGTATAAAATCTGAGGTTTAGGAGGCCTCTTCTAAATGTTAATTTTTTTAGAGGCAATGGAGTTCATGAAGGCTAATATGGCCCATCATGTTATAAATTCCAATAGTAATTTCAATTACCTAAGAGATGATAGTTCCAAATTGAATATTTTAGTTTTGTACATGGTAAACTCCCTATATAGTCATCTTGACCTCATGAAAACATTATAAGCATCTAACACCTTGAATTTGGTTGTCATTAAGTAGGAAGAGGAAAATGAACTACTACAATAAATTAGGGATTTGATCCCAAAGTATCAGGCACATGAGGTCCAACTCCTCTAAATTTTTCAGGAATTGAAATTGTCCAAACTAAAGGACACCACTAGTAAATTGATTAGTAGGATTAATTTTGAAAAACTTATTAAAAAATAATTAGATGATTTAAAATAAAACTTATAAGGTCTAACACTTGAAGAGATATAATAAAAATTGACCAAGGGCCGAAAGAAAGTAACCAATGTTTAAATTTTCAATAATAAGTTTTAGATAACCAAGGATGAACATGTAAAGCTCCTTGGGCAAGTTAAAATAATTCATTGACCAGTACTGCTAAATTTGAATATTATGTGACAATAACATGATGTGGAACATAAATTTTTCAAGGATAATTAAGTGAAGAAAAAATATATTTATGATAGTTTATTAACATCTACAACTACCACCTCAATAGCCATGCTGACCAAAGTGCATGTGACACTCCATAAGACTAAGCATTGATAGGCTAAGATTTCATGCATGTATAATTTTTTAATGGTGTATGTATTTATAATTTATTTTTAGTTTGATCCTCTTATTGTAAAATTTAAATTTATATTTTGTACACATGCACACATTTCATAGTTTTGGAAAAGTTAGCTTGTTTAATTATTAACTATAAGTTTTTTCTTATACAATTTTAGACTGCAGTTAGAACTACATGTTCTAACTACCACATGGAATGACCTTTCATGGATTTAGAGGATGAGGTGACCCCTTCCACCAATCCATATATATAGTTTTAACCCAACTAAATTTTTTGGTTATATAATTTTGAATACAAGAACATCATTAATTTTGATCATCAACAAATAATTTTTTATTTTATTTTCTAATTATATGTAATCAGTTGTTCTTTCCTTTGGTCACATGTTTCAATAATATTTAGTCTACAAAACCTATGAATGGATTCTTGATTTTTTTTTATTGATATTATAATCTATAGATGTACAACATCTACTTAAGGATTGGTAAATATATTGGCTAATATAGTCAAGTAAAAATTGATTCATAAATCTAATTGTGCATGAGTAATTTATTAGATTTGGTTTTTATGTGTGTAATAGCTTCCTCATATACTTCACTAGCTTGAACCATAATTTTTTTATTAAGGGTGTGTAATATTTTCCCTAAAGGAAGAAACCTTTATTGTAGGATTTTGAGTTCCCTACATCTCTATCTCCTTAGACTCCTTATCTGTGTCTAACTATGTGTGTGCAAATGTTCTTAGGAATAGGAATAGGTTCTAAGAGCACTTATCCTTTTATAAAATATATATGGGAGTATTCCTTAAAAATACATAAGATTTATTTTTTACCTTACCCTAACCTCTTTTTTGAGTTTGTTTTAAAGATCTACCCACTCTAGATTAACAACCAACCATCCATCCAACTCACCTAGAAATCCACTATCCTCAGGAACCACACCTCCATCTAAAAATCCTTGTCAACAACATACATGACCTACCTATATTCCATATTCATGTTGAAATAAACTACATACCTAAAAATCATGACTTAGAGTGGATTTTATCTCCATTGAGATCATAAAAATTTTATAGGCTACCTCATTATAGCTATAATATGCATAAATCCCACATGAACACTCTAATTGGTGGTAGAAGGATGGAAAACACCTCTGATAATAGATCTTAGTATTTTCATAGAGTTACACTAGAGTCACCCTTGAGAGTGACCATATCTAATTTGTAGGCTAGTTTACTATTCTCACCATTGACAAATCATAGGAGACCTAGAATTTTGCCAATAGTCCCAATCTAGAATAATCCTCAATAGGGAACCCATTAATTGTAAGGAATACTTTACCTGTTAATCAACCAATGGCCTAGTAATAGCCTTGGTTAGTTGGATCTACCATCACCATCCTTGGAGACATGCATGACTTGACTCAGAATCTTGAAAAGTATCTACAACCCTTTTCTCCTTCAAGAGTAAGGATAATAAAGGAGCATATCAAATTAGTCAAAGATGCTTTATGTTTGATGAATGTAGTAGATGAGGATGTTTCATGCAAATTATTCCATTTTAATTTGATGGATGTTTCTTATGATTGGTATTTAAATATAATGAAAAACTCCATAACTTCTTAGAATTAATGTCAAGTAACTTTTCTTATGTAGTTTAGATAGGTCACCAATGCTAGTTTGGTATACCAATATTTCACCAACATGAAGAGAGAACTTAATGAGCCCATCCATGCTTTCAATGAAAGATGGTAGAATATGTACAATTGGTTAACCCAAATATATAAATTAGAGACAACATTAGTATTGGAGATGTACAAGAACACATTGGACCCTATCACTACCATGTTCTTGAGAAGAACAATTGTGACTAACACTTTGGTGCTAGCATTTAAAGAGGCTATCACTATGGATAGACAACTCAATCCATAGATGCCTAGGGATCCTAATGCCAACAATGGTTTTCCAACACTAAATCTAGTTATACATGTAAGGCAAAATACCCAATCATTTAATTAGAACTAGTTATATGCACCACCTTCATTGATGTAAACAACACAACAAAATTTTGGCTACCTAAAAAGTCATGCAATGGGAAATGGATATCAGAAAAACTAGCAAGTGGATACACTTCTTACTACCATTATTTAAGATACATATTTCATAAAAGAAGAATTGGATTCTATTTAGAAGATGGTTCAAAAGTTAAGCAATGATTTTTTGAATATGTAAAGGAAGATGGGAAATGCAGGTGGCCCAACTGGAAATTAGAATATTAGATTCTAGAGATATAATAGACCATAAAATAGGCGTAAACAACCTAATAAAATTCCAAAGATCAACATAGTATAGATGACTCTTCCTTATTTGTACATAATTCACAACACTTACGAGTATGGTGAACTTAACTACATTGACTTCTATGTAGCATTCAAAATATTTAAAAAAAAAAGGTGGTTAAACAAGATTAGATTCATAATCTACCTAAGCATCATCTGAATCCTAGATCTTCTAACACTACCATGTTTTTAAAAAATCTTGAGTTTCCTTTTCTAGGTAAATATGACAATAAAATGAAAGAGAATATGGATGAGGTTCATGTTTTATAGTAGTTATAAAGAGGCGAATACAATCTCAACAAAAATCAGCCACTTACAACATCAACTCCTCCAAATACCATGGTGGTTCCTCTGAATCCCAAAGCAGACAACAATCCACCCCTCCAAAAGGGAATGATCAGCCACTAAGCAAGGAAGAACAAAGTAAAGAAGGATACAATATTGTTGAGGATATGAAGAAAATAAAAATATATATAAATTTTCATGAGTTAGCTCAGATCACTAAAGAAAAGGAGCTTCTCTATAATTCTAAACACACCATAATTACATCAAAAACTTGCATGACTCCCTATGTCAAAACCCCCCTTGATCTTCTTTTAATAATTAAACTTCTTAACCCATGTTTTCACCTTTAAATATTTAATTAAGTTAATTAAAACCCACTTATGCCACCTCACCTACCCACCTCATCCTAAGACTAATTCTTACCCTCTGAGTCACCTTGAGACTTAGTATCCTAATCCTAACTACCTATGACTTATTCTCACCCCTAACATAAATTCCTAACTAGCTAAATTCTTCATAGCCTCACATTTTTACCATTTTCTAATAGACACCACACTTGGCAAGAGAGTAAATAGAAAATGGGCTAAAAATAGCCTTTTTACCTATTCTCATTCCACAATGTCGATCAACCCTTGGTTGACATCGGTGGGATCATCAATTTTAGTTACTTAAGCAAAATTCCAAGTTAGTATTCAGGTCACAAAAATCAAGAATTCACATATAGTCTTTTGGTTATCAAAGCATCCTACATTGACTTTCAACATCCAAGCTTACCATTACTCTACACAAATTGATCTAGATCAGGAATTGATACACTGTATAGAGCTTAAACTCTTGAGGACTAGTAGCACATGCTTATCTTGTTTACTCACCCATTGTTTCACCAAGCCTCATCAATGTCATTTATTCGGTAGTCACAGTTCACCCATTTCACCAGCTAAGTATATCTTGGTGTTTTGTAAGTCTTTAAATAGTATTTCATAATTGATTTACATTATACTATTTATTATTTCATGAACTTCAACTCCTCTTATGGAGGATTTGTAAAGCTCCCCACCCACTTCTCTCTACCATAGCATACGAACCCTCTATCTAGACTTACCTAAGTCTTACCCACCTCCTTAAAACTCTTCCCAGCCTCACAACCTAACCATATTCCCATTCTCCCTCACAAAAAACACTTATCTATCTCATTCTAACACTACTACCCAAACCAATATCAGTGGCCATAAACCAACATCGGTGACCCCAACTGATATCGATGACCAAAACTGACATCAATCCTTTAAAGGACATTAATTACTATGTTTTTAAACTAACAACCTCAAAATCACCTAACAACCTTCCCAAAACATAAACCTAACTTATTTGCCTGCACTATATTATCTTTTTTTACACTTAGACCTGCAACATGGTAAATAGAAATATAACTCTCTCTCTCTCTCTCTCTCTCTCTCTCTCTCTCTCTCTCTCTCTCTCTCTCTCTCTCTTTCTCTCTCTCTCTCTCTCTCTCTCTCTCTCTCTCTCTCTCTACTCTCTTGTATTTATTTTAATTTTTTTTTTAAAAATAGTGGATTGTCATCCCAAGGAAGTTTCACACTTCTTGAAATAAGCATGTAGCTTGGCAGTCTGCACATAACTTCACTAATAACTATTTTGTGTAGTGTTTTCTTATCTACAGGTGTCTTCCTCCATAGCCAAAGAGGGGAATATACAAAGTATATAATAGTGTGCACTTATCCAAGTTTTTAATCACTTATCCCTAACTCTCTCTTTTTTGTTTCTCTCTCTTTGAATATAAAATAAGCTTAAAACATAGTGACATAAAGTCCATTACTAAAAAGGCTCCTATGGAGAAGGTGAAAGTGTCTATAGCTAAAATGAAGGCATCTAATACCAATGTCATCTAGAAGAGAAAGATATAAGTTCCACCCTTTCATATAACTATCTATGAATTTAGTAAGAACATTCAAAAATGTTTAGTTGATTCTAGAACTTTTGTAATTGTTATGCCTACATCTATTTTTCAAAATTATTGCTTGATGCCAAATGCTTCAAAGAGGATAATTCCTCAACTAGACAAGACACTGGTCCCATTAGTTAGAAAATTAAACAATTTGTATAGTCAAATAACATCTAAGCCAAGAGTCCAAATGACCATTGACATTATAGTGGTGGACATACATGAAGGCTATAGTCTACTACTCAATAGGGATTGATCTAAAATGATTAATGTATATCTCTCTATAAACTTTTCTCATATATGAATAACATGGATAGGAGTTACAAATTAGATAAAAATTGATACAGAGCATAGAATTAAATATTCCATTACATAATACAACATCAAGAATGAAGAGGTAAAGTATGAATCTCCTAGCCTTGGTATTTATTCTTTCACTACTCAAAAATGAAATGTAGAAGCAATAACTTGAAGGTTTCAATCATATGTGGACTCTAAAATTTTATGGTATTAGATGTAAGTAAGGATCAATCATGGGAATTTATCTGATCGATCCACAAGGTAAGAAATTCTTGGTCACATACATATTGTAATTTCCATGTACTAACAACATAGTTGAGTATGAGGCTTTAATTCTTGGGCTACAGTTTGCACTCAAAAATAATGTAAAGTAGATATTGGTGTTTGATGGCTCAAAGCTGGTGGTTAGATATATTATAAATAAATATCAATGTAATTTTTTATATTTGAATATATATAATCATAGAACTTGGGACTTGATTGAAAGCTTAGAAGCTTTCAACATCATAGCACTTCCTAGAGAGAAAAATTAGATCAATGATTCATTAGCTATTTCTACTACTAATCTATAACTACTACAAGAATCTAAAGTAAATAATTTTTTTATTGAATTGATGTCTTTCCCTTCTATTCCAGATAACATAGAAAATTTCTTGGGATTTGATGATGACCAATATATTATCTAGTTTCTAACCAATTTAGTGGAGTTTGAATCCCAAATCATTGATGACAAGGATATTGATCACCTCAATCAAGATGAATTAGATAAATATGGAATTATTTATCCTAAAGTGAATTAAATCCCATCTATCTTGGTATTCTTGGAGAGACCCTGTGACATAGATACTTAGGAACATTAGTTAAGGTAGCCTAAAGTCAATAAATTAGATTTCAAGGGAGAAAATTTAGGGGATGAGCGCAACCTACATTATGTGAATATTGGTCTCAGCTACACTCTAGAAGAAAGTTAGCAAGTGAAGGATTTAATTTATCAATACAAGGATGTCATCTCCTGGACATATAGTGACCTAAAGGTGTATGACCCATAGGTCATCACTCATATGATTCCCTTAAAGATGGATCATAACTCTTATAGATAGAGATAATGGATAGCCAATCCTATTCTAGATCCTCTTTTTTAGAGAGAAGTATAGAATATATTGAGTGTAAGAATCATCTTCCCAATCCAACATTCTACCTAGGTAGCCAATCTGGTGTTAGTAAGAAAGAAGAGTGGTGAGATCATATTGTGTGGACTTGAAAAATCTAAACAAAGCCTCCAAAAAGGACAATTAACCTCTACTTTCTTTGGATGAGGTCATAAAAATAGTGAGTGGTTATGAAATGGTGTCCTTTTTGAATGGATTTTTAGGCTACAATCAAGTACTAGTATAATTGGAGGATAAAATGAAGATGGAGTTTATCATGAAGTGGGGAACTTATGCATATAAAAGGATGTTATTTGGCCTAATAAATGTAGAAGATACCTTTCAACTCACCATTGATCATGCCTTCAAGGGGTTGATAAGAAAAAGTATAATTATATACATGGATGATCTTATAGTATTCTCAGAGAATAAAAAATAGCATATAAATCACCTATAGTCCATATTCAAAAGATGTAGAAGGTTTGGTATTTCACTGAACCCAAAGAAAAGCATATTCAAAGTGACTGAAGCCAAGATTTTGGGACATATCATTACCAAATATGGGATTACCATTGATACAAATAGAATTTAGGATATTTCAAAGATCTAAACACCAAATAATAAAAAAGATATCAAATCATTATTTAGAAAGAGTAACTTCATAAGGAAGTTCATCTCAAGATTTATATATATCATCATATCTCCGAACACCATGATCAAGTAAGATTCAAAAATAGAATTGATAGAAGAAGCCTAAAAGTCCTTCCAAAACATTAAATATGCAATATCCTAGGCTCAAATACTGATTAGTACAAATTTCAACCAAGAGTTTGATTTATACTCATTTGCTTTAAAACATTCGATTATTATTGTGATCATGTAGAAAAAAATGAGATTGAGTATCTAATTGCATTTATGAGAACCAAACTAAAAGATTCAAAACATAGGTCATCTATGATTGACAAGTAGATATTTACCCTTGTTAAAGCCATGAATAAGTTTCAGCACTGCATCCTAAGGAATAAATTCATTACCATCTTCCCTTATCCTACTATCAAGCTCACTCTATCTTAGAATGAGTTATGAGAATGCTAAGGCAAATGGATGGCCAAGATCCAAGAATTTGACATAGAGATTAAGAATATAAAAATAATTAGAGTTTAATGAATTATTCAACTCATGATTGAGCTAGATCCACAAATCACCATTGAAGATGTATATGAATCTCAAGTCTCTAAAGGAGAGTGGTATACTAATATAGTAAAATATTTACTTACAATAACTTATTCCCTAGGTATCAATAGAGTAAGAAGGAGAGCTTTGAGACTCAAATATACTAATTACATGATAAAGAATGGAGTCCTCTATAAAATTAAATACTAATGTATTTATCTTAGATGTGTATCTATAGAGGAAGCTAAAGAAATCTTAGAGAACTTGCATCAGAAGATAGGTAGTGGTCACCTATTTGGGAATTCCATAGCCCATAAAATATTAATATTGGGTTATTATTATCCAACCATCTTTAAGGATTCTCACACTCATGTTAGAACATGCCATGAATGTCAATATTTATCCAAGAGAGAAGTACTCACAATAATGACTTAACAGCCAGTTGTGGAAGGTCATTTGCTTAATGGGGTTTAGACTTCATTAGTGTCATCAAACCAAATTCCTTAGTAGGCCATAAATTTTTAATTCATACTATCGAATAGTGTACTAAATGGATTGAATCCATAGCCACAAATAATTTTAGAGCACAAGATGTGATTCAATTTTTGTAAGAACACATAAGTAGATTTGACACACTTATTTCTCTAGTTTGTGATAATGGACCAGCTTTCATATTAGTAGACTTTATTGAATGGGCTCACAATAACCAGATCATCATTAGGTCAGTGTATAACTATTACCTATATGGATATGGATTAGAAAAATCAATGAACATAAATTTGGTTGATGAAATTAAGAATTACGTAGGAGATAATCCTAGAGACTAGCATAAATTAATAAAGTATACCCTTTGGGTAGACCAAATGAGATATAAACGAACCCTTAAATATTCACCCTACCTGCTAGTATATGGATGTAGATCAATTTTCCCCATCATATTGAAGTTTCTCAATTATCAGTTTATGAAGGACTACATGGAATCAAACAATAATGTAGAATCAATGTTACTAAAGCTTTGTAGACATTTATCAAATAATTGGTGTGTTCAAAAGGTGGTTTGATAAGAGGGTGAAAGTTAAAGAATTTAGGATCTCAGACCTAGTGATACTTTGGGATAAAGTCCATAATAAGAAGGGACAACATGACAAGTTTTCCCCACAATGGATTAGACCATACCAGATTTTAGAGATCATGGGCAATAACACATTTTGTCTAAATGATCTCCAAGAAAATGAGCTTACATATCCAATCAATGGATAGTTCTTGAAGTACTAATTTAGAGTTGTTCCATCTACTGATATTACTGATTAATGAGAGATAGATGAGTTTAGACATAGGACTAGATTAGATTTTATTGCTTTATTAGTTAGTTTCTTGCTTTCTATATTATTTTTTCTTATTTTTAGTATTCTTTTTTCTTAGATTAGATTCCTACTTTCATTAGAGTAGTTTCCTACTTTCTAGATTAGTCATTTCTTTATTTTCTTTGATGATTAAAAGTATGTTTTGTTTGACTATAGCCAAACTAAAAATCCAAAAAAAACTAAACTAAAGACTTATTGAGAAGTGGAAATTAAAATCTTGACACTTTAGGGATTGGTTTATAGATTGGGTTTATTTCTATGTTTTTTGAGTCTTTAGGATGAAGGTAAGTAATCCTGAATTATTATGAATGGTGTCATAATTGAATACTTTTTATCAGCATGTGGAATATGCTTTCAATGTACTTCATAAAAATTTAGAAAGTTTTCTTGTTTTATTGGATCAAATGTACCTATCCATTAAGATACCTATTAGAAGTGATAATTCTAAAAATAAATGTGACTGACATGGATGTTCAAGTAATTATTTGTTTTTTTTTATAATTATACTAGTTCAATGAGGTTCAATCTCCTCTCTTTTCCATCCAAGAACAAAACAAGAGTGAAAGAAAAATAAGAAAGAAAGAACCAATGGATTAAAAAGAGAAAAGAAAACTTAAAGAGAATCAAAAGGGTCACATGATGAAATAAGGTCAATATACCACACATCATGATCAAAGAAAATAATGGAATGAGAAGAGAAGGAGCCCAAGTTATGTCTATTAAGGCTATAAACACCTAGATGATAGTAAAACAATGCCTGAGCTTCCCTTATTTTTTGAGCCTTAATATATATTGAAATGAAACCTACAACCTCATCAAATCTTTTGAAAAACTCATCACAGTAGGGGTTAAATAAACTACATGTTTAACACACACATACCTAAGAAAATTATAAGGGAAGTATGTTGTTTGAATCTACTTAGGAGTCCATTTCATGTGTCTTATTCAATTTTTTTTCTATGGTACACTTCATGATTAATTTAGGATTTCAAACTAGAGTTATAGGTTCTTGAATACTCAAGATTATTCCTGCTATAAATTACCATTTGTTGTACCTAACACACCCATTTCCCATAGAGAAATGGAGACCCAATTTTTTTATAGTATTTTCTTTATTTTGATCCCTCTTATACATCTTTATGAAATTTCTAGGAAGAATCATGATTTAGCAAGGTAGCATCGATATTATGTTTTCATAGACTAAATCCTTTTGATCTATTAAGTTTGTTACTTTGAGAATTGTATTTTGGGAATTTTTATTTGAAGACTTATTATCTTTTTAGATTTATTATTTTGGATCTCATCCTATTAGTATTTTTCAATATTTTTTCCACATACTAATTCTTGTAGACTTACCCTTATCAAAAAAAATATTGTGGACATTTTTTTGAAACAATTCCTTGGATGGAATTGGTCGATAGGATTTTTACTATAGGAATTTTTCGCAATGTAATTGTCATTGAATTTTTTCCCCCCTTTGAACCTAACCTTCACCACTTTCTAAGATACCCTTTAGCTCTTGTGAAGTAGATCCTTCATAATTTTTGTCATTGATAGATGCCCTATGGAGTAGATCCTTCACCTACCACATACCCTTTAGAACTTTTCAAGTGTCCTTTATGTCTTTCCAGCATGCCCTTTAGGCTTTGTAAAATTTTCCTTTGAAATTTTTGTTTCATCCATCTTAATTGACATAATTCCTTTGAAACCTTTACAATTGGTCATTTGGCCCCTTCGCACATACCCTTCAGAACTTTTATCCCACACCTTAGCCTTTTATTTTGGATATTTTGTCTAAGAGAAGTGACCCTTCAAGAGAATTTTTATAGACATTTTTTCCAAAATAATTTCCATTAAGGACACATGCCCTTTAAATTCCTTGTACCTACCCTTTAGGCATTTTTAAAGTGACATTTAGTCATTTTTGAAGTGGCCACTTACCTTTTGGGAATTATGTCTTGGGCCTTTTTCCCTATGGGACTTATCCTTTTTAAATTTGTCCTAACCCCTTTACCTTATGAAAAGTGCCCTTTGAACACTTTTTAATGAACCCTTTGTCATGGACATACTGTTCAAGATTTCATTTTCCTATCCCTTTGACCCTTTTTTGAAATGACTACTTACCCTTAGGGATAATTATCACATCCTTTTCCCCACTAAAAAATACCATAAAAAGTAGACACTTTAAGTATTTTCCCATGAAGTAGACCCTTCAAACCTAGGGCACTAACCCTTTAAACTTTGTGTAACATTCCCTTCGAGACTTTTAAAATGACAATTAGTCATACAAACATGCCCTTCAAGATAATTGTCTTGGAAATTATGATTGATGAAATATCCCTTTGAGGAAATTGTTTCAAACATTCTATCCAAAATAATTCCTTTTAACGAATTAGTCTGTGAAAATTTTTCAAGAGTACATTTTCCTTGATATACACCCCAGTGCCCTATTACCTAAAACACTACTAGCCTATCCATACTTAGCCAAAAAAAAAGTTAAAATATTTCCCATCAATCTATTCAAATATCCCTACCAACTTGAGCTAACAAAGTTTGAATTATAGAAGAAATAAAATCAAAGTAAACATTACATATTTATGTTACACGAAATGATATTCAATGTAAAGATCTATATAGGTAATTCACAACTATTAGAGCCATCATTACTTTCAAAATAAATTGAATTCAAAGTCTCCTACTTTTTTATAGTGACAAAGATCCCTAACTACTATCTCAAAGAATACTATGAGTAAAATAACTAAGTTAGAGATGAATTATTTTCATAACATAGATAACACACAAAATAAGAATACAAACAACACAGATCATATATTTGAATTAATGGTATATTTATCTAGGACATTTCAAGGGTAGAATCCACCATCCTCATATTCAATCAATAACTCTATGGAGTTTATAGATATAATCTTTTACGCTAAAATATTTAAACATGGATACCGTAACTATTCAAAATTATGGGACATCATCAACTCTATGGATGTGTTTTCAGTAGAGGATGAGATGACACTTATAGGTAGATTGTTCATCAAGGAACTACTAGTTATCAGATTTCAATGATTACATTTTTATGTCACCAAGCTAGAAGTAATGTCATGTATTAACCTTTTATAGGATCTATTTTTCTCAAAAAAGAAATCACAAGATGTTTTCCTATATCATTCAATTAATAACATAGTGGTCAGTGCATATCAGGAGCTGAATTCCAAAGGTATTTATCTTTGAGCATGCCTCATGCTTATTTTGACAAACACATAGTTGTGTAGTTTAAAGAAGAGAGTTAAATTGAGAAGTCACTATCTTCATGACTACTCTTAGACTAGATTATTTCATGGAAAGGGAAGAATTTGAAAGGATAAATTTTGATCAACAAATTCAAAATGGGGATTCACATTGGCATGGCTCTCCTCAATCAACTATATGGTATGCCAAGTATTTAGTTTGTCAATTTAGACTAGGTGCCATTATTATATATGATGCTCACCCATGATGTTACATATGACTTGGGTGAAATAATCAAATTTCACTTAAGAGAGTAGATAATCCATAAGGACAAACATCATATATCTTTGGGAAATTTATACATGATGTCTTATTTGCTAGATGCAGTCATGGGTACCTGATATAGAGATCTCAAGGAATTGTGGACTCTGACCATGGATTATGAAAAGAATAGAATTTGTGACCATTATCAATTTATGTAATATATTAGTATACTTAAAATAATGAGCATGATAATAGATGATGTCTATCTACAGGTATGAAAATCCATTCATGGCTCGCTAATGCCTAAAATAAGGCCTAATATCATAAATAATTTGGATGGCAAAGGGTATTATTTCCTCTACCGAAACATTAAAATAATCATGATTTGGAGGAACAAGGTTAATCCTTTTTTTCTTCCAAAGTACATCCCAAACAATTTGGTAGAGAAATAAATTACTTTCTAGCTATCGTGGAGTATCGAGGAAGACTTATCTAGGTAGAAGAAAACCTTATTAATTGGCCACCATGTAACTATTGAAAGAATGGCTTATACAATGAGTTAAAATATTTATGGAAATAGGTGGCAAGCAAAAAATTTATCCATTCCCCATGCTTACACATAGATATTGGGATCCTCATGGGTAGGTTCAAAAGCATATATAGGGATTTAACATCCCTTCTATCCATGTTTCATATTTGTATGATTTTTTATTTATTAATGCAAATTACGATGAGGATATTTTAGAGAGATATAGAATCATTGGGCTGAAAGAATATCATTTATGAATGATCCAAGATAACCCCTTGATCATGGTTACAGAATTAGATAATATGAAGGTTATATACAAGGGATAGGAGCACTCTGATTTCTAGAGAAAATAATCCAAGGACCAAGTAGTTCCCTCATCTTGAGCCCTCCCATCAAATCTAAGGACTTTGAAGAAATATATTAGGCTATGTGATCAAAATTTTATCAAAGGAGCACAAGTAGGGGATCCCATAACCTTATAATATGATAAGGAAGGATGAACATAAGGACTATTAGTGGTGAGCACCATTAAAGTATCTACTACTATGCCGTAGGAATAGAAATATACATCTCTTAGGATAACGATATTAAAAGTAGTGGAATTAACACCATAAGGATATCCCACACAACTAAATATCCCTCTACTTTATAAAAGGATACCTAAGACTCCTATAGGTATTTGTATAGTTGAACTAGCACAAGGCTTGCCTACTACATCTTAGGAGGGGGAGGTTATAATAATCAATGACATTGAGGATGATTTTGATGAAGAAGTAGATCTAGAGGAAACCCAGGCTATGAGCTTCTAAATAGGACACATATCACCAAATTCTCTAAGTACCCAACCTTTTATGAGTTTTCCTTTATCTTTTATACCAATCTTTGGACAAGTTTCAATTTATTCTATGTTAATATCATCTCAAGTGGAAGTCCTTAATTCCACCTCCATTGGCTCCTCCATTACTACCACCACCATTGATCCCTCTATTTTCATTCCCATCACACTCCCCCTACCCACCTCTATTTATAATGGCACTTCCACTTCAAGATCCCTTAAAAAGAATAAGGTGACCAAGAAGATGCAGACTACTTTAGCCACCCCACAACTTCATGTTCACTCTAAGAAAATCTCCCTTAAAATACCATCCACCTCTTTCATTAAAGAAACCATAATGGTAAGTACTAGTTGGGGAAGGAAATCCAACCCCTATGTTATCATGGTCCACCCACTCCCTCAACTTTAAGGAGTCAATTGGTCCAAAATTATATGGCCTTCCCTACCCAACATCCTTGTTAGGCCACAAAGGAAATAGAAGGTTTAAGAAGAGGTTGATGAAAATCTTGTTGTCATAACTTTTATTGTATCTCAATTTTACATCACTGAGCTTCCCTTAGTTTCCATTCTATTCGATCCCCCATCTAGTAGCATTTATATATTGAGTAAGAGGAAGATAGAAGATGACAAAGACACTTAAATAATCCTTGATGAAAGACAATTTTTCTCCATCACAAAGAGGTAGAATAGGCAACCAAGGTAGTACCTATATGTTGAAAATATTATATACCTATCAAAAATACACAAGGATGTAATAGGTGTTATCCACAAAGGCATAAAATTAGCTTGATAGTAGCTTGAGGTTGAAGTAAAGACACTAGAGACTGAGGTGGAGCAACTAAAATAATATTCAAATATGTATACATTGCTATGGGTATATAATATGATGCTCAAGAGGTTGATTCTAGATGTTATAATTATTTTGAGGAAATGGAGTTCATGAAGGCCAATATGGCCCCTCATGTGAGCAACACCAACAAATTGTTCAATTCTTTGAGAGATGAGAGTTCCAAAAAGAAGATGTTAGTTATGTACATGAGAAAATCCCTATATATTCATCTTGACCTTATGACAACACTAGAATCATCTAACACATTGAATTTGGTTGTCATTAGGAAGGAAGAGCTAAAAGAATGGATACAATCAGTTAGGTATTTAATCCCCAAGTATCATGTACATGATTCCTAGCTCCTCCAAATTTCGCATGAGTTTAAATTTTCCAAAGTGAAGGATGTCACTGGTAATTGATTAGTAGAAACAATTTTGATAAACTTATGAAAAAAATAGCAAATGATTTAAAATAAATCTTATAGGGCCTAACACTTGAACATATAGAGTCGTAATTGATCAAGGTATAAAAGAAAGTAACTGAGGTCAAAATTTTCAAGAATAAGTTTTAAATAACCAATAATCTACATGCAAGGATCCTTGGACAAATTAAAAAAAATCATCATCCACCACTTCTAAATTTGAATATTATACAATAGTATCATGATGCATCACATAAAGTTTATGAGGAGAATGAAGCAAAGAAAATGTGGACTTATGGTCGTGTATCAACATCTACAACTGCTACCTCAAGAACCATATTGACCAAGGTGCATGTAGTACTTATATGACTACTCCTAAATAGGCTAAGATTTAATGCATGTAAAATTTTTTAACAATATATGTATTTAGAATTTATTTATACTTTTATATTTTTATTGTAAAAGTTGACTTTATAATTTGTACACATGCACATGTTACATAATTTTATAAAATTCATCTTATTTAATTATTAACTATAATTTTTCTCTTACATGGTTTTAGACCATAGTTGAAACTACATGTTATAACTTCCACATGTAATGACCTTGCATGGATTTGGAGGATGAGGTGACCCCTTCCCAAAATCCATATATATATAATGGTAACCCAACTTATTTTTTTGGTCAGAGAATTTTTAATATAGGTGAAACATTAATTTTTATTGTCAACAAATGTGTTTGTGTATTTTCTTTCCAATTTTATGTAATTAGTTTTTCTTTCCTTTGGTTGCATGTTTCAATAATATTTGGTGTGAAAAATTTGTGAATGAATTCTTCATTATTTTGAATGATATACTAATCTATAGGTGTGCAATATTTTCTCAAGGATTGGTAAATATATTGGGTAAGATAGTCAAGTACAAATTGATTCATAATTTTTATTATGGATGAGTGTTTTCTTAGACGTAGTTTTATGTGTGTGTGCAATAGCTACCTCAGATACTTTACTAGTTTGAGCCATAATATTCTTATTAAGGGTGTGTAATAGCTACCCTAAAGGAAACAACCTTTGTTTTAGGATTTTTAATTCACTGCATCTCTATTCCCTTAGACTCCTTATCCATGTTTGACTATGTGTGTGTAATTGCTACTAGAAAAAGGCACAAGTTTTTAGAGCACTTATCCTTTTAGAAAATAGCTAGGGGAGTAGTCCTTGAAAACCACAAAAGCTTTATTTTTTGCCTTACCTTACCCTTATTTTTTAGCATTTTTTAAAGATATACCCACTCTATATTAGATACCAACCATCCATCCAACTTTATTATCAATCCACTATCCTCAGATACCACACCTCTATCTAAAAATCCTTGTCAATAACCTGCATGCACTACCCCTATTCCATCAATAGGTTACCATAAACTGCATATCTACAACTCATGCCCTAGAGTGGATTTTATCTTTATTTATATCTTAAAACATTAGAGGCTACATTGTTATGTATGTAGTGTAAATAAATCCAACACCAACAATAATTAATTATATTTGACATCCCTACAAAGTCTCATTTTGTTTGTTCAACTTTAAATGCTTATATTTTGAGATATAAAAGCATCAAGACACTAAATTTTTAGATGATGATCTAGGCATGAAAAACATCATGTCCATGCAATTATTCAACCTTGGTTGATATCCAAATTATATTTATGAGATGGATAATTGTGCTAACTTATTCATTTATGCATGACATTTGATGACATTCTAGCTCATAAAGATCATCAAATTCACACTTTAAGCTTGATTAAAGTGTGTCAAAAATAATGAAAATTCTATGTGATCTCTTCTTTAATTCCATATGCTCCTTATGACATTGTATTAATCTTTAATCAAGACCTTTCTTAGCTTCTTATTCTAGATTAGGCAAATTTTGGTATGTAGGCCAAATTTGGCAAACAAACCACCTTTGGGTAAATCAATCTCTTGTTACCCTAAGCCTTTTTTGATGATTATATCCACTTTTGAGAAAATAATCACCTTTATTAAGCCCACCTTTATAGATGATTATAATTTCCTATGGGTAAATCATCTTATTTATCTATCCTAACTATGACAAATCCATAAACCACTAATTACAACTACCTATGGGTAAATCAGTCCCTTACACCCCATTTCATCTAGTTAGTCCACTCATTTACTTCTTTTGAGAAATCATTTTTAGACCCCTTTGCTAACTACTCCCTCAAGGAATCACCTACATTTCATCCATTTCTATCAAATTTATAAGCATATAGGACCTTTTCAATCTTTAAGAATATGGTACTATACTTATAGCTTAAAATAACTTTCCAAATAGGGGCAAACTATAGACACCTAAACTTGGCCACTAATGGCTTCAAACTAGACTTTGGACCAATTCCAAAAAATAATTGCAAATTAAGCCTAAAAATCATTAAACATCCTAAAATTTCTTTTGCATTAATCATCAAATCTTAGAATACCATTTATGACATCCTTATTTTGGGTATCCTACCATAAACAACAAAAACCTCTCATGGATTCATCTCTAGTTATCCCATAGCATTACAACATGCAATTTGGCCTATAGACCTATTAAATGGGGCAAATGCACACATGAATTAAATCAAATCATAAAAATTATAAAATGCTTAAATAAAATTAATTAAATTTTTAAACCTAATTAAATTCCTAATTGAATCATCCATGAAAAATTAATGAAATTCTAAGAAAGGAAATTAAAAAATGAATAAAAATCTAGGATTCAGAATTACCTTTTTGTGAGTTATCAAATATCCTAAAATATATCAAATATGCCTATTCATTGATAATCTTGACAATTTGACACATTTTGACTCTAGTAGGGTTATTTAACTCACTTATGTTAGGTTTTAACCCATTCCAAGCTTTAACTACAGTCTAACTCACCTTGGGTTGGGGTTAGTTTATAAACCTATAAACATAAGCATTTGCCTCTCATTTATGAGAACTTGAGCATAGTAAAGTTATAATATAAGATTTAGTACATGATTAAAATATATAGTGTTATAATGCCAAAATCACAAGCCAATCCATCAAGCTGCACCAAGTAAGCATAAGCCAACAATGGTTCTAAGGAGAGAAGGATCCACATAACTCCATTTTCTAAAGATTCTTGAGTAAAAACTAAGGAAGCCAAATGAACACATCACTTGGAGCATTCAAGGAAGGTAAGGAATTTATAAATTATTTGCATTATAGTTGAGCTTTGTCAATTTTTTTTGTTTACTAAGCTCCCCCATATGATCTAGGAAAATAAGTTTTATCCATGTTAGTGTGTTTTTATTCGAGTTTTCTTACTTGTTATAATACATGATCTAACCACCTTTCTTGGATTCCTTGATCATATAAATTACTTTGACATAATATTGGTGATAATAGAACAAGATTAGTATTTTGGGATACCATGACTCAAATTAACCTTATAATAGTTCCCCCAAACAAGGATACATGTAAGGTTAATTGGATGGAATAAATTATCCCTAAAGAGGGTGGTCCCTATCTCACTTATAATGGGCCAAAATAGGGGAATATTTCTTAGATCAGAGGTGGCTGAAATGGTTTTGATTTGATTGTCCCCAAATAGGGTGAAATGACATAGATTGGAATGGACCTAAAAAACTGTATTCTTGATTTTGGATTTAAACTTACCCAAACATGGTGGATTGGAATAGATTGGAATTGGTAAAAAAGGTTGATTTGATTGGCCCAACTAGGTCAAATTAGCATAGGTTGGAATGGGCCCAAAAGAGGGAGGTCTTGGTTTTAGATTTATTTTTAATCAAACATGGTATATTGGAATAAATTGGAATGTTTTAAATGTACTTGATTTAATTGGCCCCAAATAGGGTGAACTAACATAGATTGGAGTTGGATAAAATGGTCTTGATTTGATTAGCCTCAAATAGGGTACATTGTCATATATTAGAAAATGCCCCAATCAATGTAGATTGTCATAAATTAGAATTGGTCCAAATGGTCTTGATTTAATTTGCCTCAAAAAGGGATAATTATCCTATATATGATTTAAATAAGTGAATGTATGGATGATATAACATTTTTGTTCCCAATTGACATGTGCAACAGATTTAATGCAAAGATAAAAAAATGATATTTAGTTGGCATGCAATAGATTTATAATAATTGGATTTGGATGAAATAGACTTTATTTGTCATTAGAATGTTGTTAAATATGAATTATATTTAAATTATATTGGTTTTGTATAGAATTGGAATGGTTTGGCACATAGTATAAGATGAGCTAGATTGTAATTAGTTAGCATAACACATTGTTCAAGATGAATTGGATTTGGATTTTATTTACTTGGACAAATTTGAATAAATTAGTTATATCAATGTAAATGTTCAAATGGAATAGTTCAATCAAATTTTATCTATGTAAGTATCAAAATAGGAAAGGTGTGTAAATCAAACTTGTTTCCAAAAGTGTGCACAAATCTTGTTACATCAAAGGATTTTGAAAAGTGTGATTTTGGTTTGGAATGTTGATTTAAAAGGGTCATATGATTTGATTTTAATGTTTTACCTAGGCTATAAATAATTTTGCTTTGGAATATTGGTTTGGTTTGAATTTTTATGAACTTTGGATTAGAAGTTGGATCTAAATAATGTTTGACCAACATTGGTTTTGATCATTGAAATTTAATTATAATTGATTTGATTTGGAAACATGATTGAAATTAAACCTTGGATGAATGGTTGAATAGAATTATAATTTTTGAAAATGTATAATTTGACTTGATTTGGGTTGACCTAGTCAACCATGTTTGACATTGGACTTGGCTTAGACTAGAATTGGAATTTTGGTTAGAACAGAATCAAAACTTGGCTTTGAGTTGTTATTAGATTTGGAATTTGGCATTTGAATTGGTATTAGAATTTAGAATTTTAATTGGTATTATAATTATATTTGGAATTTGGTTTAGGTCTAAAAAAAATGGATAGCATAATGATAATAGTTCAAATAAAAATTTGGATTTTTTTTTGACTTGGTTTGAAGTTGGAATTTAGCATTAGGACAAGAATTTTGGTTCAAATAAGGTAACCTAATAGTGCAATTTTGACAAGTAACATAAGTATTATGACCAAATTTGACATGTCACTTATTTGACCTAGAATTTTGTAGAGTAATACCATGTTATGTGTGTATAATATTTTTTAGATTTGGACTTGGTCTATTTGATTTGGTATTAAGTATGAACAAGGTTTTGACACAATAATAAAAAAACAACATACACATATTACAAGGTAATTTAGTAACTGACATAGGTTTTCATCATATCCATTGAAACATTGAAATACTTTCCTTAAGAGAGGATTATAAATTTTAAGTGTTCATGAAATAAATTGTTATGATTATTGGTTGTATTTTAACACCACCTTTATCTCAAAATGTGTATACGAGTAAGGAATTATTTGAGAGTTGTTACCTTTACACCCTTACATTAATTAATAATCTAGATAAAAATATTCATCTAAGAAGAAACCATGATAAGCCCATTCACGATAGGGTCTTATCCCTTCATAACTACTTTCAGTCATAAAGGTCTTAGTGAAGTGCTACCAAATTTGGGGTTTGTCTATAATTTAATTTTGGCTTTATATATAGTCCCTAAGTAGCTCAAAATACATGGGTAAAATTCCATCAATGAATAAGTTTAATATAATTACCAAGATTTATCATTTTTTGGGTACCATCCCTTATTCTATGATATTGGAAAGAACTCCCCAAGGTTACATTCCTCACATGACAATGTGCAAGCACAAGGCCAAGCCACCATGATATCAATGATCCTTAATTTGTATACCCTACCAAATAAACAAGGTTTGGTATGATTATAGGATGTGACTTACTAGGTCCATAAACCCATAAATACTTGTGGGAAGGTGATTAAATCCACCTCACATAGTCAAATGAAAAATAGGGTAAAAGGAAAATAGGAAAAATTGAGTTTTAGAGTAACCCAAAAAGGGGAGAACATACACATAAAAATAACTCCACAATACAATCAATAAACAAAAAAAACTTGAAAGAAATTAAATAACATAAAAATGAAAATGTTTTATTATAACCCTATAGAAATGTGAATTCACTTTTATGCCCAAATTAAAATGTGAAGTAATATTGATTTGTTTGAGTCAAAATACCACTTCTTTGGCCAAGTTCATGTAATATAAATAGTTATAAGTTGGATAAATGTGGGTTTGAGTCAAACAAAGATCTTAAAAATGGGTTTGTCTAAGCCTTAGACTTGTTATAGAATGATTTCATGAATCCAAATGCCGATTTCACTATTGAGTCCATTGATTTCATAATTAGGGCCAGCACATAGAACACAAAATGGTCAAAAAATAATTTCACTACTATTGAAAATAATTTTTCTATCAAGGTCTATGATTTCAATATCAAGGTATATAATTTAAATGATGTGTCATGCATAAAATATAGTAAAATTATTTCACTATTGTGATGCATAATTTCATTATTATTGAAAAGATAATTTTGCTAATAAGCAACATGATTTCACTTCTAGGGTATATGATTTCACAATTCTACAAAAAATGTCATAGTAGAAAATATAAAGAAATGATTTCATTTTTTATAAATGAATTTACTATAGTGAAATCAATTTTTCTAAATATACCTATGTTTAGAAAACAAGTAAAATAAGATAATGATGATTTCACTATTATAAGTGATTATTTTACTGATGATTGATCCAATTTCACAATTTTGAGGATTTCACCTTTACAACAAATGAATTTAATGAAGATCATGCTAAATTCATAGTTACATAGGAAAATATTCATTTTTGCATCATAAATGGAATTTCATGGAATTTTGGGAGAAAAAAAGTCAATTAGTTTGTTTGGAAGGCTAATTCTGGTAATTATGAGAAGTTAAATGGTCTATAAGAGCTTGTAGAGTTCATAAAATAATTCAAGTCCCACTAATTATTCCATTATGTAGATTAAGAATATGTTATTCACTCAAATATTCTCCTCATGAAACATCCATGATATTGGGCATTCTCTAAAGAGGGGAATGTGGGGATAACTATAGAATTTCATCTTCCATTTTAAGACTGATCTAGGATCAACCTAAGGAATAGATATGGGTTTTTGACTTCACAAATGGAGTCTGAATGAATAGTCTCCAAGAGATGCACTATCACCATTGAAATTTCAATATAAAGTCCTAAATATAGGTTAAACATTGTTAGGTAATTTGAGTTTTAAGTTGATTATTTATAAACACAAGGGGAAAGGGTATTTAAATTCTAAAAACCAAACACAAAAGAGAAGGAAGGTTAAAGAAAAAAATGGGAGCCTCTAGGTGTAAAAGGAGCTAAATTCATTGATCATTACACAAAGTGACTATTTCATAGTTATACTATTATAGATAGAGTTTAACTAAAGTTATAACTCTAAGAACATATAGTGGGAAAAGTCTAAGGGAAATATGAGTATGCCTTCAACATAAGCTCTCATTAATGATGAGTACTAGGAGTTTATATTATAATACACATAAAAATCATATGAGAATCTGTAAATCAACACAAATTACCATCACTATCAAAGGGGAATTGAAATAACTCACACAGTGATTATAATAGGTAAGCACATCATAACCATGGCACACAAAGTAGGAAAATATCAATCCAACAAACTTGGCATTGATAATAATTATAACATGAAGATGACAGAGAATTGAAACACATAATAAACTCTATTGAAGAAAATTGACATTATATTCATTAAAAAGAGTAGAATTTGGTTCAAAATTTGATTTGGATTGATTTTATAGTCTAGAGTGATGAAGGAAAATTAGGTGAAATTTTGGCTATAATTCAACAACACTTTCAAGAAATTTTTTGTCAACCCTATATTACAATATGGTTATTAATCATATAAATATGGATGAGGCTCACCTATAAATATAATGAGGATCCCATCCTAGGACATGATGGCTAGTAATTATAGTTAAAATCATATTTCAAAATTTAAAATAAGATAATCCCTACAAACCCATAATAGTTTTGTAGGGGACCACTTAATTAACAAGAGGAAGTGGTTGATTAGGTCTAGATCCTAACTAATTTGACTTAACACCCTTAGATTCCATCATGACTACCATTAGGTCAAAATTCTTGTCCATCTTGGAAATTTTCATTGGGGGCTCTCTTAATATTACCTTGACCTACATCGCTAGTCTTCGAGAGACTTATAAGGGTACTTATATTGATTCTTATACTCTATAAACCTAGTTGATGCTCACTATAGACTATGTTGATATATCTAGCACTACTTGGGCCCCTTCCTAGTTTGATATGGAAACTTTATTCCTCATAACTTGTTCAAATTGAGTCGAGTGGATTATTAATTTACATCGATCAAACAAGGTTCCATCTAGGTGGAATAACATAGAGATATTGACCTATTTGAAGTAGTTAAATATATTTTTATTTCCATCTTCTAGGGTTCTCATTATAGTGTGATCCAATTCCAACCACTCTTCTATATTAGCTCTTATGTTCTTGGTGTATGTTTTATCAACCCTAAATATAATATTGACTTAAGTTTTAGCTCTAAGAACATTCCTTTGTTAACCATAACTTGTAGTTTCCAAAACTTACCTTTGATATTTAAAATCCTCTTTATGTAGGCCTAGATTTATTGGATAAGTCTATTGGTATCATCTAGATAATCTAATACTTTACTAATAACTAAGAAAATTAGTAAGAGGCCATCTTTGACCTACCTAATCAATATGATAGGAAATGGTCTCTTCACTTAGGATTCTAAAGTTTGAACCTAGGTCTGTATGTCTTTGAGGAGTTTATCAAAGATATCACGAGTCACACAAAGAATGGATAGGGGTTCCTTGGCCATCCTTTATTACTTAATTTAATTACTCACCTTAGTGAGGGGGAACATATCCTGATGGGTCTACCATACCACTAGGTTCCCCTCATAAAAAAACTCTAAATCAATGTCCTCTTCATGCTTTTAGAGGCCCAATAAAAACTCCATTGCACATCTAGGTCTCCCTAGATAGTCATCTCCAATCCATGTGACCTTAGGACCATTCCATAGGTTGTGGGAGGTGTAGGAGGAGTGGTTGAAATGGCAGTGAAGGGAAGAGGGTGATTTGGAGGGGAGATGGAGGAAGTGGAAGGAGTGAATGAGGAAATTAATTGAAGAGGGGGAATGGGAGTGAAAGGAGGAAAAAAAAGGTGAGGCCCAAGGGAATATTTACACCCACCTATATTATTTATTTAATTTCACTTGCTGTAAAATTACCCTTGGGAATGGGTCATTAAAAATTAGGGAAGATATGGGCTATTTGAAGGTGAGTCACATGGCACCCTAGGTAATGTAAATAGGGGGCCATGAAACTTACTACTAATATGATACAAATAGGGTGTCAAAAGATATTGAGGCCTATATAATAGGTTAAACTAAAGCAAAATGCCTTTGAAATGGGTCCATATTATGAGTTGCCTTTTGATTCTTCTTTAACTTTTTACCTAGGTTAGCTTTGAATGATGTAATAAATGGAATGATCAAGATGACAAGAGCCATGGGGAATGATGGTGGAGGACTTGGATATGCTAAGGGAAGTGATAGGATTATTGGACTAGGAACTAGGAGTGTCCTTAATACAAATGGTATGCTCCCAAAAGTTGTATCCACACTTAGTACTAAAGCTACACCCAAAAGAGGCACCAAGAGGACTCTAGGTTGTGAGATAGATGGAGTGGAATAAAAAATAAAGGATGATCAAGAGGATTGAGGCTAAAGTTACTTTAGAAAATTATAGAGGGGGTGAAATGGGGGAAAGAGGAGGGACCACTTTGTTGTCCCCCAAAAATATCACTCATTTTTGGGACAACATTTGAACTATTTTGGTCCTACAGACCAAAATTATCTCTTCCCTTTCCAAATTTGTCTTGGGCATTAAAATTCCTCATTTTTCAAGCTTTTTAGAAATCTATGGACTCTGCAAATAGGCTCATTTATACAAGTTCAATAGGATTCACGACTTCTATAGGAATTTTGATCGACAAGCATCAGCAACAGGTTCAACATTTGGTTCATCTTTTGGTTCAACATCAAATGGTTCATAGGTGGGTTCAATCAAGTAGTTCAACACTTTATTTCAACATTTGGTTCATCCACTTTGTTTCAAATTTTGGTTCATTCTTTGGTTTAATCAAATGGTTCGTTAGTCGGTTCAAAGCTTTGTTTGAACTATTGAACCAAAACTTGGTTCAACGGTTGGTTCAATGTCTTGGTTCAAAGACATGGTTCAAAGGAAAGTTCAAAGGGGTGGTTCAATGCAAAAGGAAGCTTCTCGAAGGACAAGTGTCCTTGTAGAGGAAACTTAAATGATAAAATCACTCTTCAGAAGGGTCACCTGAAGAAGCCCAAAAGGTCATTTAAAGACTACTTGAAGGATAGATATCCTTGCAGGAGGCTATTCTGACTCAAAATGGGTCATTTCTCAAGACCCAAAAGGACAAGTTCAATCTAGAAAAATACCAAACAAAAAATATGAAAGAGGACAAAGGAATGATGCACTGGAAAATGTCAAATTCAACATAGTGAACTAGTTGTTGATCCTTTAAACATACAGACCAAAATACATTCACAGATTTCAAGGCCAAGACCAGCAAAAAGTAGAGAAGGAATAGAATAGTAAATTAAATCTAGGACCCAGTTCAATTAACCAGACAAGGAGGAATGATGAAGATAAGATTAGATTTCCAAGTGGACATTGAAAGATACAAACTTTCAATAAGCGTGACTTATTTCCTTGCATTGATAAAATCAAATGGGTAAAGTGCCCCTAAGTTCTAGCATGTCTTCTTAACAGATTCCAACACAAAATGATGTATTGAATGTTCCCAAGTCCCTCTTGAAGAGGATATATAAGGGACTTTCTTCTATTATAATAAGGATCTCTTTTTTGGACAATCTGAATGAAACTCTACCCAAATTGAGAGGCATTATTGAGACTTTGTGCTCAGTCTGTTGATCATATTTTATTACTGGAATAAGAAAGCAAGGAAAATTTTTAGACTTTGTGCTGTGGTTTCTTTGTTATTAAGGAAACTATTCTTATGTCTTTTTCCTTGATATATTTTTTGTTTCATTAATTCAACAAGCATAATGAGTAAAATTAGTCAAGAAGGTGTCCTGAAGAATCAATTGTGGAGAGACTTTGTGCCCCCATAGCTACCTTCAGTGTGTTTTATTTTCATTGCTACGTAAAGGACTTTGAGAAGACTTTGTGCCATCATTTTCCTTCATATATTTATCTTGAACATTTCAAGTAGAGACTTTGTGTTGTATCTCAATTTGCTAGTTACTACGCCCTCAGTTACATTCTACTTTTATTTCCAGGAGTATTCTTATGGCTAGCTGAATGGTACTTCTGAAAGAAGAGGAGTATTGTCTGTCATTTCCCCTAAGTTTTTCCTTTGATCCATGTGCATCATCTCTAAATAAAGAGAGGTGGATGGTTTGTCCTACCCATGAGTATTATTTTCTATCTATATATATATATATATATAGCATACCTACAGGGAACCTCCCCTTGATGAGAGGAGAGATCAGTGTCTTTCTAATGTGGTAAAACATACACATTTGGATGACTAATCTTCCTACTTTGGCTAAAAAGACCTATTTTGTTTACCAGTATGCTGATAGACAAAATATTCAACCAACATTTTTTGGTGACTCCACTAGGGATATACATAATATTGTGTAATTTAGAACCTCATGTTTTAGATTGGAACATCACCTATATAACCCATTATCATTATAACCTTATCCATTATAGAACATGGTGACTCTTTTTCATGTCTTACCCATTATCCATTTATAGCCTTACCATTTTCATCCATCTCTATTATATTATCTGGTCTACAAAACCAGAGCTGCTGGGAAAGAAAGCACAATTTGAAGCCTCAAGCTTTAAGTTGAAGCTGAGCCAGTCCTTTTCCATTTTTGTTTTGTAATCTGGAAACTCCACTTAGATGTGTTATCCCTATTGTTCATAATCTAATCATGGTAGTTTGAGGCCCCTGGGGTAGCTCATTTGGCCCACTTAATCTAACTCCACCCCTACATGAGCTACCACTCAATGCAAGGAAGAAATTCCTCAAATTATTTGGTGATGGAAGAGTCCATCCTAATGAACACATTGCAGCCTTCACCATAGCTTGTGGTGTGATAGGGGTGGAATTTGAAGATGTGGTAGTCAATATTTTTGTGGAGACCCTACAAGGTGCTACTACAGATTAGTTCTACCATCTACAAGCTGGATCAGTGATTGAATAGGATACACTTAAAGCCAAGTTCAAAGAAAGATTCAAGCCCATAGAAGATGCACACGCCTTGCTAGCCCATCTCACATAGATGAAGAAGGAGCCCCATGAACCTATCAGGGACTACCGTGCCAAGTTTAACAAGTTGAGGCATAGGATTCCCATGATCACCCAGTCAACACATCAAAATCTCATGTGTTTCTTCATCAATTCACAGTTACCTGAAGTGAGTTTTCTGTTAAGATGGGCTAGACACACATACCTTGAGGCTACTGAAGACTTGGCTACTGAGCTAGAAGATGACCTTATCTTGGCAGGAAAGATAAGGAGAGATCCTAACAAAAATAGAGCTTCATCATCTTTTGAATATTCATCTACAAGCACTACTAATCCAATGGTGAAAAAGCTAGCAAATTAATTGCTAGCCTTGAAAAGGCAAATGGCACAAAGTATGTCTTTTGCTCCTCTATACAAAGATATACCAAGGAGGACATTCCCTAATCAGCCATATCAAGGTAATGTTGCCAGAAGTCAAGGGCAACAAAATTGTCTTCCTCCCCCATAGAGGAATCCTACCCTTCAAGCACCTCCAACAAACTTGGTATTTGGATATCTAGAAATAGAGCATGTTTCCTATTTCCAACCTGAGTTAAAGCAAGAAAATGGTGCTGATCTCTTTAGGGAGGATCTATAAGAATCAGATGGTTACTCCCACATTAGTTTCCTGAATTACCAAGATGAACTTAGAAGTGAAGGTGAAGTAGTCAAAAGATCATATGCAGTATTCACCAAGTCCCAGAATCAATCATCCCAGCAGGTCGACAAAGAGAAGACAGAGGAGCAACCCTAACAAAAAATTTCAATTATTGAGCAAAGAACCCCTCTTCCTTTTCAATCAAAGGACTTCGTGATTACCAAAGAAGTAAGTACATCGAACATCTCTGTACCTTCTACTTCAACTTTGAAAACTAGTCCTCCCCCTCCTAAAAATCAAAAAGATGAAATCCCATCTTCTCTTCCAAGCCCATTCTAGTCATTTGACATGATTAATCATGTCAAGAAATCCAAAATTTAGATGACTAAGTTTGAATCCCTGTAAGCCAATCCTGAGCAATTGGACATTGATGGAGAACCAGGTGCGGACTTGTTTGAGGTAAAAATTGTGGTCACCCAAACATCAACCCTTGTAGCTAGAATTCTATTTGAGCCTTCAAGTAGGGGTAATTACTTCTTGACCACAGAGGATGCTCATGTCTCAGCTGATGAAAGTCCTATAGTTGGTAATCCAGGATTTGATCTAAACAAGGCATCAAAAGAATTAGTAGGGTGCAGTCTAAACAAGGAAGGATCTTCCATCTCTAATGAAGATAAATCTGATAAGAGATCAACTTTTGATGATGACAGCAATTCTTCCACCAATTAGGAAGTTAGTATTGTGTTGATATCTCCTCAAGGAAATATTCTTCCTTTAAGCAATTTTCAAGCTAGCAACACCTTCAACATAGCTAGATGCAAATCTCTGTTGCTCAGATTGAAGATTTCTCAAGATGAAGAAGTACAACTCCTTCACATCAAAGGAGGTGCTAAGCTAATAGTTTGTCAGGAGTTTGATAAGGACAATCCAATCATATGCTAGACTGAACCAGAAGAATAACCAATTATGGTAATGGACCATGCTAATGGAAATCAAAATCAGGCAAAGGAACCCTTCGTAGGGAGAGCAAGGAGTTATGGTTTTCAATTTAAAGACAACATCTTACCATAGAGAAAAAAGAAGGAAAGACCAAGAGGAAGACACAGAAAATTAGTTTCTTGGTGGAGATTTCCATTTTCCCGTCACCGTTTTTGGGGACAAAATGTTTTCTTGCTAGTTTACCAAGATTGTGCACTATTTTCACTATCTCTCAAGAAGTAGCATCTAAAATACTTCAATTCTTGAAGTATCAGATCATTTCATATGTATATATGTATATTTGTATAGTTTTTAATTCTATTTTGTTTTGTTTGTTTCCATTTTTGATGCCTTTCATTTATGGGTAGCATGACTCTATAACCTAATGGCATACTTGAAGACACTAGAGATTCTAGATTTTACTCCTTTCACTTCATTTTGCATTTGACATAAGTTCCCCAACTGGAGCTAGCTATTGTCACCCAAAAATATCACTCATTTTTGGGACAACATTTGAACTATTTTGGTCCTATAGACCAAAATTATCTCTTCCCTTTCCAAATTTTGTCTTGGGAATTAAAATTCCTCATTTTTCAAGCTTTTCAAAAATCTATGGACTATACAAATAGGCTCATTTCTACAAGTTCAACTGGCTTCACAACTTTTGTAGGAATTTCCATCAGCAAGCATCAGCAGTAGGTTCAACATTTGGTTCATCTTTTGGTTCAACATCAAATGGTTCATAGGTGGGTTTAATCAAGTGGTTCAATGCTTTGTTTCAACATTTGGTTCATCCACTTTGTTTCAACTTTTGGTTCATTCTTTGGTTCAATCAAATGGTTCATTAGTCAGTTCAAAGCTTTGTTTAAACCGTTGAACCAAAACCCAGTTCAACAGTTGGTTCAATGTCTTGGTTCAAAGACATGGTTCAAAGGAAAGTTCAAAGGGGTGGTTCAATATAAAAGGAAGATTCCTGAAGGACAAGTGCCCTTGCAGAGGACACTTAAATGATAAAATCACTCTTCAAAAGGGTTACTCGAAGAAGCTTGAAAGGCCATTTAAATACTGCCTAAAGGATAGATATCCTTGCAGGAGGCTATTCTGACTCAAAATGGGTCATTTCTCAAGACCCAAAAGGAAAAGTTCAATCTAGAAAAATAACAAATAGAAAATATGAAAGAGGACAAAGGAATGGCGTGCCCAAAAATGTCAAATTCAACATAGTGAACTATCCATTGATCCTTTGAACATACAGACCAAAATACATTCATAGATTTTAAGGCCAAGACCAGTAAAAAGTGGAGAAGGAATAGAATAGTAAATTAAATCTAGGACACAATTTAATTAACTGGACAAGGAGGAATGATGAAGATAAGATCAAATCACCAAGTGGACATTGAAAGTTACAAACTTTTAATAAGCATGAATTATTTCCTTGCATTGATAAAATCAAATGGGTAAAGCGCCCCTAGGTTCCAGCATGTCTTCTTAATAGATTCCAATGCAAAAAGATGTATTGAATGTTCTCTAAGTCCCTCTTGAAGAGGCTATATAAGGTGCTTTCTTCTATTGTAATAAGGATCTCTTTTTTAGACAATTTGAATGAAACTCTACCCAAATTGAGAGGCATCATTAAGACTTTGTGCTCAATCTGTTGATCATATTTTATTACTGCAATAATAAAGCAAGGAACTTTTTTATACTTTGTGCTATGATTTCTTTGTTATTAAGGAAATTGTTATTATGTCTTTTTCCTTGATATATTTTCTGTTCCATTAATTCAACAAGCATAATTAGTAAAATTAGTCAGGAAGGTGTTCTGAAGAATCAATTATGGAGAGACTTTGTGCCCCCATAGTTGCCTTCAGTGTGTTTTATTTTCATTTCTGTGTAAATGACTTTGAGAAGACTTTGTGCCCTCATTTTCCTTCGTATATTACTCTTGATAATTTCAAGTAGAGACTTTGAGCTGTATCTCGATTTGCTGGTTACTATGCCCTCAGTTAAATTTTGCTTTTATTTCCAAGAGTATTCTTGTGGCTAGTTGAATGGTACTTCTGAGAGAAGAGGAGTACTGTCTATCATTTCCCTTGAGTTTTTCCTTTGATCTGCACGCATCATGGATGGTTTTTCCTACCCATGAGTATTATTTTCTATATATATATATATATATATATATATATGTAACATACCTACGAAGAACCTCCCCTTGATGAGAGGAGAGATCAGTGTCTTTCTAATGTCATAAAACTTACACATTTGGATGACTAATCTTCCTACTTTGGCTGATAAGACCTATTTTGTTTACCAGTATGCTGATAGACAAAATATTCAACCAACACACTTGAGGGATATGTTGGGGCATAGCATAATTGCTAGGTTTTAGGACTAGGATTAAGAAAGGGATGGGAGTGAGGGGTAGAAGAGAAATAGGAGAAGTTGAAGGTGTGATATGGGAACCTTTATACTTTCCTATTTGTAAATTAACTTTAGGATAGATCTCATACTTCCATCCATATCAAACAGCAGGGTCTATATGGTTTAGGGTTGAGGTATAGATGGTTGAGCTGGTTGTGCTTAGGTTTCTTAGCATCGATTAGCTTGGGATTGGCTCTATCATTACCTACCTAATATAACTTTTAGAAGATGTTAAGGTGGAGTAAAATCATGAGGAATGACTAAATTAAGTTGATATAGACTTGGATTTTATGTAGGAGAAGGTTATGGAATGCCCTATAAGATCCTTTATGAGATAGTAGGAGTATTTAGAGTTGGATCTTCTATGAATTAAGGTGTTAGAGGAGGTTCAAAGGATACTTCTTTATCCTTAATTCCTTTTTCCTTATTCTTTTTCATGATCTAACATAATACCTCATGTTCATCTATGATATTTAGATAGAGCTCATCACCATTTTTAGCCTTATAACCATAGTTGATATTGAGGTGAGTTGAGTACCATGCCAAGTGAGATTGGATTACCCATTTAGGTCCCATTGATTGATATTAAAATTTTAAAGAGTGTGTAGACACCGAAATCGTGTCGACTCCCCTGGTCATTCCCCGTCTTATTCTTCTTCGCTTATTTAACCCTTGTCGATCACTTGTTCCACCAACCTTGACCCGGCAGCATGTAAAAATGAGCACAGAGCTAAAGCTAGACTCTATCCCCATTATGCATCTGCCGACGACGATCTTTACCCGGTCGATGTCGCCGACGTCGGTCACCTATCGACTGACATCGGCAATCCTACCAACGTTAGTCACCTTGCCGTTATCCGTTACCAGTTATCATTCGGTTTCCCGAAACGGTTGACGAACCGTCTCTGGAACCGTCCCTCGCCTTCATCAGCCTCTGCCAACCATTCAAAACGCTGATCAATCGAAACCCGAGCAATTATTCAACCAACCTGTGAACTCTGACATCAACACTCTCAGCATCAACCCACTCCCGGCATCAACCAATCTGCACTCAATCCGGCACTGCACAGACAACTCCAACTATGGCTTTCATTGCATCTTCTGGCAGGTAAGTATTTATTCTATTTGTTTTATTTCTTCCTTGGTTATTCTTTATCAGTTTTGTCATCTCGATTCTTCAAACCACAGACCCAGGATCTCTCGTTTATATCCCTGCCTCTGTCCAGACTAAAACCCCCAGACTCTGTTCAGACCCGACCTGACCTTGCCCAGACCCTATCCTGACTCTCTCAGAACTTGCCCAGACCCAGTCCCGACTCTCCCAGACCCTGTCCCGACTCTCTCAGAACTTGCCCAGACCCTGTCCCAACTCTCTCAGACCCTGTCCCGAACCTGTTCAGACTTTTCCAGAACCTGCCCCTACCGACGCCGGTCACTACCCCGACCGACGACGGCACCTCAACCGACGTCGGCACCTTCCCTAACTGACACCGGCACCACAGAGACCAACGCCGGTGACTGTGCAGAATAGTGCTGCATATCAGGTACGCACTTTTATTTTTTGTCATTTGTTTCTGTCATTATTATCTACTTTCATCCAATATTCTACTTTTTTATCAGTGGGTTGATATCCTTCTAGGAAGTCTTCATACTTCCAGGATCAGGCGTTCGCCTGACAGCCCACCATATCTTTGACTAACATTTTTTTGTGTTTTAGCCTTTTCTTCACAGGTGTCATTCCTCCACAGCCAAAGAGGAGAATCTTCCAACGTCTGATTTCGATGCGCATGACTTTATCAGGTACTTCTAGCCTTGACCATTTCTTTTAGTTTCTTTATTCTTCTTTTGAATGTAGAAAGCAATTTTGCATAGAAACATTCTGGCACGCCCGGTGGGACCCTAGGTCCTCGGGTTCTTTCTTTCTTTCATTCATTTAGGTGCACTAGGTTTCTTCCTTTTCGCCTCCTTTCGTCTCTTCTTAAACGACATCATAAGCAGGACTAAAACGAATATTTCTTTCTTTCTTACACTTCTAGACTAGCTAAAACTCATATTCTTCGACTCTTTCTCCATTTGTCTTCATACGAACAAACATTTCGACTTGGGCATTAAAACACTTTGCATTCATTTCTGTTTGCCTGCATCTTTTAGACCACACATAGTAACTTAAACCGCATATTGAATTAATCTAGATCACTTGATGTTACATGACCAAACCACCTGCACAAAACAAACATTTTAACTTACCTGAGACAAGGCCCGACTGGGATTTCATCCCTCAGCGGATACCTTACCCGTCCTGGTGACCCTACTTGGATTTCATCACCAAGGGGGAAGCCCACTCCGTTCTCTGGTGGAGGATAAACTCTAGTGGAAGTATATTTTGGCTAAGCGAAACCAGCTAACCACTGGAATCGTGAAGTGAGGGGAGCTTGCTCCTTAGCACCAGGCCTGTACGGAAGCTAACACAGATTTCTTGAGCACCATAACAAAACCCGAAACCATCCATAGACTGCTTCTTCTAGGACCCGACTCATAAAGCCAATCTTCCTCTACACACATTCTAAGGCATAAGCCACTATAATCCTAATAATTTACTTCTAGAGTTTTAGGATCTGCTTGTGTCTTCATCTTTTTGGTTCTTATCTGCTTGTTTGAGCTTGTGAGGACGTTCTTCCTTGCCTTGAATGGTTTTGACTCGTAGCCAAGCCAAGGCTCTAGTCGATCACGCGAGGCATCATCCTCTTCCATCTACCCCGCCTACAACCAACCCTATAATGGAGTTCAACTCAGAAACTGAAAGAACTCCTACCAGATCATCTCCGACCCAAACACCTATTATCCCAGAAGGGGACCAAGACTTCGCATGATTCTTGGACCTCAATACCAAAGCCTTGCAACACTATCTCGCGAATAGCCAAACGCAAGACTCCTTGGGCAATCCAATTTATGAAATGCCGACCTCTTTCCTCGAGACTGCGGTTGTATCAACGACATCCGTAGTCCAACCCTTAGACACCCAGGCTGTTGCCTCAACCAATGACCAACCTTTCACCAACCATCCAAGTGTGGCCTCTCCTTCCATCGTTGGGCCCACTTTCACCGGGGTTTCGGCCCCCAATCAATCTCAGTCCACTCAACCACTTTCTACCCCCTTTCAAAACCTGGTCGTCTCTATTCCGCCCACCCTTACTCCTATCAACACTAGGGTGGCTACCCATCCATTAACCCATGTTACCTCTAACCAACCTCCCATGACAACATCAAACCTAGCCATGCCTTCCATCCAACCATCCTTAGTCACTTCTTTTGTCCCTACGACTAGTCATCCGTACGTTGCGCCCTTATTGGTACAACTGACTACGTCGTATACCTCTTCCAGCCTCTTTCAAGCGCCTTACAATCTAGGAGGCGCTCCACCCGCCAATCCGTCAGTAGATATTATCAAGATGCTGATGGATAAAATGTCCAACCTAGAGACCTCCATTACCGGCTCATGCAACACTCTCTCATATGAACAAATCTGCAACGAGCCCATCCATCCTTCTGTCCCCATCAGACCATATCCCAACCAGTGGGAACTTCCTAAGTTTTTTTGTTTCCAGAGCAATGAAGACCCACAACAACATTTACGGGCATTCAGACATGCCTGTTACCTTATCGCCCACGATGATGCGTTGCTCTTACGCACGTTTCCCATGTCTCTCTCGGGCGCTGCACTTGACTGGTATAGCTCTCTTCCTAGCCATTCCATTCTCACGTTCACTCAGCTGGCCCAGCTCTTCCTTGATCATTTCTCCATCAATATCACCAAGAAGGTCTCTATCACAGATCTCTATTCTATTTGCCAGTTCGAGGATGAATCGATTGCTGATTTCGTCGCTCGGTGGAGGAGCCTTATCAATCAACTTTCATTTTCCTTACCTCAGCCTGAGCTTATTGAACTTTTCTCTCAAGCCTGCGCTAAACATATTTATTCTACCTTGAGGGTTCAAACCTTCCGCACTTTTGATGAAGCCTTCACGATGGCTCGTAAACTTGAGTTACGTGCCGTTGAGGAGAATAAAGTCAAGTTGCGGAGTAAGAATCCCAACTCCAAAACCAATGACCCTTCTTCTAAGCCCTCCTCATCCAATCCTAAATCTAAAGCTTCAGCAAATGCTGTGGTTGTTAGATCTTCCTCTTCTTCACCTTCAACTAATCAACCTGAACCATCCACGTCCATGAGCGCCACTAGCCAATTTCAGAAGAGATACATACAGCGACAGTTTACTCCACTTGGAGAATCATACGCATCTGTGCTGGAAAAACTCATCAAACAAGGGGCCATCAATCTCCCTCAGATCCGACCTCCACCACAATTGATCCCTCACGTGCCATCCCTGCGTGGTATAGGGAGAATGACTTCTGCCACTACCACCGTGTTAAAGGTCATGACACGGGCAATTGTAAAACCCTTAAAAACATAGTCCAAGACATGTTGGAAAAGGGTGACCTCATCCTCGACAATCCTAACGCCCCTCCTAATCAGGGTATTGATATCTTCAAACAACCATTCCCTAATCATCCACCAACCCAAAACAACGTCCAGACCTTGACTGACAATACCCATGAACATAATATTTGAATAGTCAATACGATCTCGCCCCTCATTTCTAACCAACCCCAAGAGGTGAGTTCATCCATCAGTCCATCACATGTGGATGAACCTCTTTCTCTGGCTAGTTCTCCCTCAACTTCTCTCATTTTGGAGGACGCCTCGACCTTACCCGCACCGCCAGTTTCACCATCTTCCTTCTTGCTGCCCATGGAGGACCCGATCTTTCCTACTCCTCGACCACAAGTGGAGGGCACTATCATCCCTGCCCTTTACCCACTTGAGGAGCCTCATTCTCCAGTTTCTTCTCCACCCAGGGAAGAACCTATCTCTCCTTCGTCTCCAACCAAACATGAACCTATCACGACTTCACCATGCTTTGGGCCCGAGACTACTACACCCGTCTCACCTTCAGTCCCACAACCATCGGCATCTTCTCAAGAGCCTAAACCTCATCCCACATCTTCTCAGCCATTTTCCTGACTAGTGGAGAGACTCGAACTTCTCCCTTCTAGGAAAGTGGAACATCAGGGATTGTGGGACCATCTCACAGCTCTTCAACAAGCCCGGGCCCTCTCATCTCATGCTGCTAATCCTCCCATGGCAGAACCTCTTAAGACTATCAACAAAAATCCGATCTCCACTTCCAAACCGTCTACATCTTCATCAACTTCATCAAAACCAAAACCCTCATCTACTCCGCCTAAGCCTATCAAATCACTTGGCGTTCGCCCCGTCTCCAACCTCACTCATCCACAAGTGAAGGTGGACTTAACCCAAATTTAACTAATAGTAGTCTTCAACCTAAATCACAAAAGACTGCCAAACCACAGAGGCGAACACCTCCTCTTCCGTCACCATTGCCCTCCATTTTGGGCCCGCATCCTTCAACCTTAACCAGAGTCCTTCCCGCTTCAACCTCTAACCAAAACCGGTTGCCTCCTTTGCTTCCTTTACCTACCACTAGCCTACCCTCTCCCAAAAGGGCGATACCTCTCATGAAGAGTGTACCGTCTCCGCCTGTCATCGCACCATCAACCTAGAAGGTGGTACGAAAACCCCCTCCCATTTTGCCCAAGCAAAAGTCACCGACATCGCATACATCGATGAGCATGGACCCTTTAGTGGGCTCATACTCTTTGATCTTGCAACGACTTTTGCAAACTTCTAGCATAACTCTTCCACCCATCAAGCCCTTTCAACCTCTCGGGTCTAAACCTTCCTGGTTCGACGACACGAAGATTTGTTTATATCATCGTACACCAGGACATGACACCGAGACTTGCTATGCCCTCAAGGCTGTCATTCGCCGTTATCTGGAGAAAGACACTCTTCTCTTTGAGGACACTTTCGACCACCCCACGACTCCTTCTCATAACCCTTCAACCTCTTCAAACCCATCCACATCTCATCAACCTGTTACAACCCCTTCATCACCTTCACCTCCCATCTTTGAAATCAATGCCATTCACATCACCACTAGGTCACAAAAGGATAAGGTGAAAGAAAAAGCCGCCATTCCTTGGACCTACCCTTTTGTCAATCCACCTCAACTGCCTAAGCCTAAGATTTCTATCCTTGGCATGCCTCAACCCTCTTCTTCTTCTTCTTCTTCTTCTGGACCAATCCACGACTCCATGTTGAAACAACTTCACCAGACGCCTATGAAGGTGTCCCTCTACGATCTCATCCAAACCTCACCCCAACATCGTCAGGCCCTCATCCAAGCCCTGCAGGCAGCGGAGGTCCAACCTGAGGACCCCCAACCACTTGCTGCCCTTGTCCACTCTTTAGCCCCTGTTGCCTCCATAACATTCAGCGATTCTGAGATTCCCACATCCAACACGGAAGATCAGGACGCCACCCTCTTCATCACTGCCTATATCGATCAGACATGCATTAAACACGTTATGATCGATGGGGGCGCTAGCATCAACATCATCTCCACCCATGCCTTTGATCAGTTGGCTCTTCCCAAGAATTGCGTCTCCAAAATTGACGCGATCTTGCATTCTTTTAATGACACTACTACCATGACCATTGGCACAGTCATCCTTCATATTCATGTTGGTCCACGCACAGTCTCGGAGCTCTTCTACATCATCGAAGGAGAGTTCCAATACAACATCTTGCTGGGCCGACCCTGGATCCACGCCATGGCCTGTGTCCCCTCCACCCTGCACTGTTGTGTGAAGTTTGAGCATGACGGACAAGTCCACACCATTCCCACTGACCCTTCACCTTTCAAAACATGCAATACCACCTACTGTCCAAACGATGTCCTCATTCCTATCAAGCCATCAACCCCGGCACCGCCTCCATCCGCAGAAGCTTCGACCAGTTCACAACAGGCAGTCGCCCTTACACCTCCCCTTCAAGTGATAACCACAGACCCCATGGAAGACATCTTCCAAAGACTTTCATTGGGAGAGTATCGCTTGCTGGCTTTAGACATGTTCCAAACTCTGCAAGAGTATGGACGCCTTCATCACAGCCCCAGCTACGACCATCAGATCGGGATGATCATACCTTATGGTCCCCCTCACCTCCGCACCAACCTCATCTATGGGGGGCTTAATCAAGCTCCTGCTGACGGTAGTCCTCTTTCTTCACCCCAACCTTTCACATCAGATTTCTCATTTCTTGGCAACCCCGCCTTTGCACACACTTACCTTTACATGTGTGCATGGAAGGGTTTTGGTTTCAGACGCTATGAGTAGGGCTCCCATCAGCCTATCCAACCGCTCAATGATGACGATGCCAAGAAACGGTATGGTCTGGGATATCACGACCCCACTCAAGACCCTGTAGACCTTTATCCTGAACCAATCCTTGACCAATCTCCTCCACACTTGCCTATTTCGCCACCTTCACCTACAGAGTCAGTGGTTTCCATTCCTCCTAGTTTTTTTTTTTCCATAAACACCATCCGCCTGGACCCCTTGACTTATCAGCTCAATGGGGTATCCAAGTCTCTCCCTCTCATTTTTCCCACCATGATCGAAGATGAGTCGGCTACCATTCACACTGTTCACTGCGTTGACGATGATGCCATTCTTTCCTACATGGGCGCTGATGATTATTTCATCCAGCGCTCCCTCCCTTCTGAGACCCAGGTTATGTTAAATGAATCAACCATTGACATCAACCTTCCTTCTTCTGATGTTCCTCATGTCTTAAAGATCGGCCAATCTTTAGATGCTCAGGAGCAGCTTGACTATACCCAGTTCCTCTCCAACCATAGCAAGGCCTTTGCCTGGACTTACAGTGATATGCCTGGCATCGACCCCACCATCGTTACCCATAACATTGTCACCAAACCAGAGGCTAAGCCTGTCAGGCAAAAGCTTCGAAAGATGCATCCTCGCATTGCCCTCCTTGTCAAGGAGGAGCTTCAGCGTCTCCTTTATGTCTCCTTCATCCAGCCCATCGATTATCCACAGTGGGTCTCTAACATCATCCCAATCACCAAGGCAACTGGGGGGATTCGGATCTGCACAGACTATCATGACCTTAATCTAGCCTATCCTAAAGATGACTTTCCTCTTCCTAACATTGACCAGCTCGTTGATCTTACGGCCGGCCATGAGATGCTATCTCTTATGGATGGGTTTTCAAGATACAATCAAATCCTAATTGCTTCAGAAGATCAGCACAAGACTACTTTCATCACCCCATGGGGGACTTTTTGCTATCGAGTCATGCCTTTCAGCTTGAAGAACGCAGGCGCCACTTATCAGCGTGCCATGACCTACATTTTCCATGATCTCCTCCACAAAATCATGGAGGACTATGTGGATGACCTTCTCAGCAAGTCCAAATTTCGCCGTGACCATCTGACCATTCTCAACATCATCTTTTCTCATCTTCTTCAGTATAATGTCCGTCTTAACCCCAAGAAATGTGTCTTTGGGGTCCTCTCTGGCAAGCTTCTTGGCTTCATCATTTCCTTCCGTGGCATCGAGATAGATCCCGCCAAGATTCATGCTATCCTCGAAATGCCTCCCCTGACCAATCTCAAGCAGCTTCGCAGTTTGCAAGGCAAGCTCTAGTCCATTCGTCGCTTCATCTCACAGCTTTCTGACCGCTGCCAACCTTTTCATCATCTCCTTAAGAAGGATGTCATTTTTACATGGGATAAGGACTGTCAAGAGGCTTTTGAAGCCTTAAAATGCTATCTGGTCTCTCCACCAGTTCTCATTCCACTTAAAGATGACCAACCCTTCTACCTTTATATCTCAGCCACTCACCATTCGTTAGGTGCCATGATCGTGCACCGAGACGAGCATCATCGTGAGCAAGCCGTTTATTATATCAGCCGAACACTGGTCGACTATGAAACTCGGTATACCCATATCGAGAAACTCTTTTTGGCGTTAGTCTTTGCTGCTACTAAGCTTTGCCACTATCTTCTCAATCACAAAACTTTTGTCATCACCCACACCGACCCTCTCAAGTATATGCACTCCAAGCCATATCAAAATCAACGTATGGCTTGGTGGCTCATGCTGCTTGCTGAGTTCGATCTCGAATTCATCCAGCAAAAATCTATCAAAGGGCAAACCATCACTGATCAACTAGCAGATGCCCCTCTTCCTGACAATCAACCTTCACAGTGTGAATTCCCTGACGAGTCTATCGCTGCGCTTTCCTCTGACAACACCACCTATCAGATGACTATGTTCTTTGACGGATCCAAATGTCAACTAGGTGGAGGTGCTGGGGTCATTCTCATCCCACTCGAAGGGGAGCCCATGCCTTTGTCTTTTAAACTCAACTTTGATTGTACCAATAATATGGCCGAATACGAGGCCTTAATTTTGGGACTTCAGACCGCCCTCTCTCTCAGCATCAAGTCCATCAACATCTTCGGCGACTCGCAGCTCGTCGTCAATCAGGTCAACGGTTCATACCTCTATAAAAATGAAATTTTGCAAAGGTACAAAAACCGTGCTGACATTCTCCTTGCATCTTTCGATCATTTCCTCCTGCAGACTGTTCCTCGATCCACGAATAAGTTTGCTGACACCATGGCTTCTCTCGCTTCACATATCCCATCTTCCTCATCTGCATCCAGACTTTTTGTCACGGTGCGTCGTGTGCCGTTGCCTTCATATATCTCTCCTCACATTCATCATGTCAACACTATAGACCCAAGCCCACAAGATGCTTGGTATAAGCAACTTGTGGACTTCTTCTCTCTCTCTATCATTCCTCCCAACCTCTCTAGTAATGCACGACGAGCTTTTATCAAGCGTACTGCTCGCTATACCATGCTAGGGGGTCTTCTCTATAAGCGAGGCTTCGACGGCCTCCTTCTTCATTGTCTCACCTCCACTGAAGCATCTCATGCCATTCAACAAGTCCACGACGGGATTTGTGGCAGACATTTCAGTGGAAATTCGGTTGCCAAGCGCATCCTTCGTCTGGGCTATTATTGGCCTACCCTTCATCAAGACTGTAGCGATTATGTTCGGCATTGCATCAAGTGTCAGCAGCACTCTAACTTGCTTCATCTCCCTAGTCACGCCTTACAAATTGCTCAAGATTTCTGGCCTTTTTCTCAATGGGGTTTAGATCTCATCGGTGAGATTAACCCTCATTCATCTCTTCGTCATCAATCCATCATCACAGCCACTGAATATTTCACCAAGTGGGTGGAAGCCATTCCTCTCATCTCCACAAAAGCTGACAAGATTGTCGACTTCATCAACACCCACATCATCTGTCGTTTTGGTGTCCCTCATAAAATCATCACTGATAACGGCAAGTCCTTCAAAAACAAAACTGTCCAAAAGCTATGCGACTCCTTCGGCATCAAACTCAGTTTCTCTTCGCCTTACTACCCACAAGCAAATGGGCAGGCCGAGGCTTCCAACAAAATTCTCACCAAAATTCTCATGAAAGTGGTCAGTGACACAGGCAGGGATTGGCACATTCACATTCCCTTCGCTTTGTGGGCTTACCGCACTAGCATCCGAACCTCCACAGGTGCTACCCCTTTTTCTCTCGTGTACAGAATAGAGGCTGTTTTACCTCTCAAAGTACAGATCTTGTCTCTCCACATTTCTCTACATGATATCCTTTCCAACGATGAATTTCATCAAGATCGCTTAGCTCAACTTGAGTTACTTGACGAACGCCATCTTGCTGCCCTTAATCATCTCCATGTCTATCAACATCGCATCAAGCACGCCTATGACAAAAATCTGCGAGAATGAGATTTCAACATCGGAGACCTCGTCCTCAAAGAGAATCAACACGTGACCAATATGGAGCGAAGTAAATGAGGCAAGTTTTCTCCTAATTGGCTCGGACCTTTTATTATCATGCACAAGTATGGATCAGGGACTTACCGTCTGTCTTCTCTTGATGGACGCCCAGAACCTGAGCCTCTTAATGCGTTGCATCTACGACCATTCTACTGCTAGTCGAGTATTCATCCACTTGACACTTAACTTGAGCTCATCCCTTGAGCAATCCCCATTCCTCTTCGTCCTACTTCCTTTCAACCCTATTCCTCTTAACAATTCCTATAACCCTTTTATGATGTATGGATGCTTTGTCCTAATAAAAGGGAGTCCTTGAACTTTTACAGTCTTGTCCATGACTCAACTTCTATAAAAACAAATCAAGATGTCAAAACATATCCATGGTCACTATATCAATATCAAACTAAAAAAATAGACTGCTCCCTCGAAGGACAGCTGTACTATCATTGCTGTAATTAATAGACTGCTCCCTCGAAGGACAGCTATTCAAAAGCCTTTATATTAAACAAAAATCTAGACCACTCCCTCGAAGGATGGCTATGACTAATCTGGCAATAAACAGCATTATTTTAGAAGCTTCCCACATTGATCAGCTTCACAACCTGACCACCAAGCAAATGACATCTCTATGCAGGCTTCCCGCATTGATCAGTCTGCGCCAAAAAAAAAAAAAAAAAGAGTCATGGACTTGACTTATAGTTGTCTTAGGGTCTCCTATAAAAAGGGGCAAAGTTATCTCTGCTCTTAAAATGGGTTACCCTCTTTCCTCCTCCTATTACCTGCTCAAGGGACTTCGAGCTCACTTTAATGTTTAAGTGATTCGATTACCACTCTAACATAACTATGGTCAACGACGTCACGCATGAATGGGGTTCTTGGTTCTCATAACCCCTATCTATGCTATCTTTTTGGTCCTTGTCAATGAAAGAGCGATTCACCTTCCATCTTTTCTCTACACTTTGGTCACATTCACCTTCATCACTTGTCAATCGACTCAAATCAACTCTCTTTTCAGACCATCAACATGACCTAGCCTATTCACCCTAGTTTCTATGGACACCAATACACATGAAAACTATCGACCCACCGCAATTTATGTTCAGCATAAACCAATACTTGCTGAAGCATAAATCGACCTCAATTCATTTTTAGCATACATCCATCACGCATATGGAATATTGCTAGGGATGAAAAACCCCTCAACCAATGTTGCAGAATACACCATTTGGAAAAGGCTGCAACATCTTTTTTTTTCCTCATCATTTCATCATAACCATGACCAATCTATCAACCATTTTAACCACCTGTCTACCACTCAGACCCTTTGTCTGAACTACATTAGTCTGAGGCCCCTCCACAGGGGCTATGTAGGCAACACTCAGATGACACGACTGTCTTCTGGGTTTAGCTCGACCATTCTCATTTATTCGTCTCTCTGATGGACAAACCTTCTTGCCTTCTTTTAACCATAACCTTACCCTTCACCACGACCCATTTCCATCCCTTTGACCCTTCTTCCCTTCTAGGGAGAACTACATCGGCCTGAGGCCCTATCACTAGGGCTATGTAGATAGCACTCAGTTGACATGGGGTCTTCTGGGGTTAGCTCGGCCGCATCCTTTCGTCCATTCATCCATCCATCAACCACCAACCATTGGAGATCATGCCTATCTCCTCCGACCTCGACCACTTCCAAGACATTGTTGCCTTGGTTGTTTTTGCATGTATGCTACCTCATGACTGGTTAGCAGAATTATGCGCAGACCATTTAGACCCTCACAAGTATAGGATCACAAGCTGGTTGATCCCTACTACTTGTGACTTTTTCATGTTTCTAGGAGCACTTCCTGAGCCCGGGATACCTGGAACGCGATGACCCATTTGGAGTTTCAGCTTAGATTGAGTGACCCAATCAGCAGACGACTAAATGCTGGGGCCCGGTTACTTCAATTTTGGCACTCCTCGACCCTTAACCTGTGACACTTTGACCTAACCATCTCATGCAGTGATATGCGCGCAATCACGACCTTTACAGCGTTCACCCTCACCCCTTTTTCATCCACTCTTTGTCAAATCAGCACTCGATTCCCAATTCCCTTCCCTCGACTCCTGCTTTGAGGGGGAATACCTTATCCTTACTCAGGGCATTTCGCTTCCTATTTTTGTCTTGTAGTTCATTCAAACAACCAACAAGACGAAATCAACCTCATCCCTCACCTGGGGCACTCACTCCTATTTTTGTCTTGCAGTTCGTCCAGAACAACCAACAAGACAAAAAGGGGCAAATGTAGACACCGAAATCGTGTCGACTCCCCTGGTCATTCCCCGTCTTATTCTTCTTCGCTTATTTAACCCTTGTCGATCACTTGTTCCACCAACCTTGACCCTGGCAGCATGTAAAAATGAGCACAGAGCTAAAGCTAGACTCTATCCCCATTATGCATCTGCCAACGACGATCTTTACCCAGCCGATGTCACCGACATCGGTCACCTATCGGCCGACGTCAGCAATCCTACCGACATCGGTCACCTTGCCGTTATCCGTTACCAGTTATCATTCGGTTTCCCGAAACGGTTGACGAACCGTCTCTGGAACCGTCCCTCGCCTTCATCAGCCTCTGCCAACCATTCGAAACGCTGATCAATCAAAACCCAAGAAATTATTCAACCAACCTACGAACTTCGACATCAACACTCTCAGCATCAACCCACTCCCGGCATCAACCAATCTGCACTCAATCCAGCACTGCACAGACAACTCCAACTATGGCTTTCATTGCGTCTTTTGGCAGGTAAGTATTTATTCTATTTGTTTTATTTCTTCCTTGGTTATTCTTTATCAATTCTGTCATCCCGATTCTTCAAACCACAGACCCAGCATCTCTCGTTTATATCCCTGCCTCTGTCCAGACTAAAGCCCCCAGACTCTGTTCAGACCCGACCTGACCTTGCCCAGACCCTGTCCTGACTCTCTCAGAACTTGCCCAGACCCTGTCTCGACTCTCCCAAACCCTGTCCTGACTCTCTCAGAACTTGCCCAGACCCTGTCCCGACTCTCTCAGACCCTGTCCCGAACCTGTTCAGACTTTTCCAGAACCTGCCCCTACCGACGCCGGTCACTACCCCGACTGACGACGGCACCTCAACCGACGTCGGCACCTTCCCTAACCGACGCCGGCACCACAGAGACTGACGTCGGTGACTGTGCAGAACAGTGCTGCATATCAGGTATGCACTTTTATTTTTTGTCATTTATTTCTATCATTATTATCTACTTTCGTCCAATATTCTACTTTTTTATCAGTGGGTTGATATCCTTCTAGGAAGTCTTCGTACTTCCGGGATCGGGCATTCGCCTGACAGCCCACCATATCTTTGACTAACATTTTTTCATGTTTTAGCCTTTTCTTCACAGGTGTCATTCCTCCACAGCCAAAGAGGAGAATCTTCCAACATCTGATTTTAGTGCGCATGACTTTATCAGGTACTTCTAGCCTTGACCATTTCTTTTAGTTTCTTTATTCTTCTTTTGAATGTAGAAAGCAATTTTGCATAGAAACAGAGTGAAGGAGCCTTTTAAAAATTCCATATTTTGAATTGGAAGGAAGGTTTTATAGATGTGGTGCCTTATTGTGATCAAGAGTGATAGGCACACCTTCTATTGATGTTGGATGTAGAACATGAATATGCCCTCTACCAACTGATAGGAAATATATTATTCTAATAGGTAGTTTGGAATGAAATACAATAGGTGACTAGAATACCTAAGTAAACCCATAATCCAAGTCACAATGTTCTCTTTTTAAATCCAGTAGTCTCCAATGGTTGTGATGGAATCCTTGATTGCCTTTAAAATATGGGGCATCAAAGCCTCATTGATGTATTGGTAGACCACTAGATAGAAATGATCACATATGTCTTAGATGAGATGGTGTAACTAGTGGACATATAATTTTTAAAAGACTACATGGATTTTTGATCCCCCAATAACCCATACAAGAAAGTATTAAGTCTTGAAATAGTGTATCTCACAAACTACATCTAATAAGTAGTTCATCATGTATAAATTACCTTATCCTTTGGAACCTATGATGGTATTGACCAAATTGAATTTTATCAATCCTCCCATGTCCAAGACCTCTAAGTAAGGATCATGTGAAGGATAAGTACCCATATCTCATATATGTGAAGGTAGTATTTGGCCCCTAAATAATTAGTTCAAAAATATCATGTCCACCCATAATTCCTCCTCAATGGTGTGGACTATGTATTCATTGATATCCTCCTATTAACCCATTTAGAGTCTAGGTTCTTATCTTGGTCTTGGAAGATGTCATATTTATGGTAGGTCCCCATCTAGACCATTACTTCCACTACATTATAGGATAAAGTGTAGTCTAGGAGGGAGTAAAATGCCTTGAAGATGTTCCCATAGATATTGACAATCTAGTGTTGAGAGTTGGATGGGCATAGCTAGTTGTGTACCATGTCCTACATTTTAATGGAATATTGAAGGATGTTTTTCAATAAGTTAGCATAGGGTAATACCTCTTGCTTGGACATGACACTATGAAGTTTGAAATTATTGTAGTATATAATGGAATCCTCATGGTCCACCTAATAGTCATCATCTATGCCTGAATCCCTGAGGACTTACTTGACCAATTTGAATAAATTATTGTATTACTTTAATTGGGTCAAGCTAACTAGGAATGTGGTATCCCTATTTTTAGGTTTAACATTTTGGTTTAAGAAAGATGCCACCATTGTATTAGGATAGAGGGTCAATTGGGAATATTTGAGTCTAGAAAGGATGGAATACATGGGCGCTCTTTTGGAAATTATAAAGTAATGAGTTAGATAATTTTTGAAGGTATTAATGGTAATCATTAGTGAGATTATGTTAGGATTTTATAAGCACATGCCTAAAACCTTTCTATATTAGTGGTATTTGGTGGATCACTTGCTACAAATTTAAATTTGAGTTGGTAGCTAGATTTTCTCTCTTTACTTCTAAATCTAGAGTTGAATTTAGAGTCCATGATTCTCCACCACCAATCAAATATAGAAATGGAGATAAGATGTTATAATACTATCTAATCATGCCCAAATTTCCATTATATTAATGCCCAATATGTGGTAGGTATGTGGTCATATCAATTAGATCCTTTTTAGTTAACTCTTACATTTTGACACATGTCATCTATGCATTGGTATTCTTAATAATGGTCAACACATAAGCATGGATCTATACTCCATGTCATCCCCCTAGGAAGGGTGATGTGTGTCATAGGGACATATAGTAAGTCCTTAATGTCTTTTTGATATCATTTGTACATTATTCTATCCTTCTTAAGGCATTAGATAGATATTAGTTTCTCTACATATTGGGAGACATGGCACCTTCCCATTTTACTAGGCTATCCTGTGCTCTAACATCTCTAAGAAGTCCAGGGGGACTGACCACTCTGACACATTATGACATGGCACCTTCTCATTTGATCAAGATCTCTTGGGCTCCAACATCTCTAATAGGTCTAGGGGAATAACTATTCTAACAAATGGTGATGTGTCACCTTATCATTTGGCTAGGATCTGACATCTTTGATAGGTCTACAAGATTTATCTTTCTGACACATGAAAATGTGCCACCTTATCATTCAGTTGGGATCTTTTGAGATCTAATATCTATGATAGGTTTGGAGGACTAGCCACTTTGTCACATGGAGACATATAACCTTCTCATTTAGCTACTCAATCTTGAGATTTGACACCTCTAAAAAGTTCAAATGATTACCCCTTATGACACATACTGATGTGATGCCTTCTAATTTGGTTAAGAACTCCTAGGCTCTAACATCTCTGAAAAGTCTAAGGGACTAGTTACTTTGACCTATGATGATATGGTACCTTCTCATTCGGTCATGATCTCTTGGCATCTGATATCTTTATAGGTCTAAGGGATTGACTAATCTAAAACATGATGTGGCACGTCATTAAACTAAGATCTCCCAAGCTATGACATCTTTGATAGGTGTAAGCGACTTGATGCTCTGATGCATGGAAATATGGAACCTTCTCATTTGGCTTAGCTCTCCCAAGCTCAATGAAATTCACAAAAAAGAATAAGTAAGAAAATGAAAAGGGACATGATACATTAAAAAATTACTTGTCACTTATAGAGATTTTAATTTGCCATGAATAGTGATGAGTTTTTTTTTTCGGGAATAGAATGAGACTCTAGGATATTATGATGAATGTTGAACTATAGTGTTATCAATGTGATTTATAAAATAACAAACATTCCTTAGTCCTAAAAAATAAAATAGGCCAACATTTCTTGGGGAAATTAGAGTGATGTATATTCCAAAGATTTAAAAAGGTTCTATCAATGAGAATAAAATAAAGGACCATGAATATCTATTTCATTAGATTTAAAGAGGTTTCCCCCTTTTTGAATAAAAGGGGTCATGTTGTCCATAACAAATGGAGACTTCCATAGGGAAAGTGATGACAAGAACCTAGAACCAGACCAATTTATTTTTATTTCCTTGCTCAATAAAGAGACTATAAGAGGGATCTTTATTGACCCAAAAATGATGAGACATTAAAGTCTCATAATATAAAGTGTCGTACTAAGATTACACTTTATATATAGCCACCAGTATGTGTAATAAGTGATTTTATTTTCCCTTCACTATCAAATTGTATTTACGTAATCAAGGTTAAACTAATTATCAAGCTTTTTTTAAAGTGTTTTTGGCTTGATGTCTTGGGTAGAAATGTCTATGTAATTTCTCTAATACTATATGAGTATCCATGGCCTTGATATATATGCCTTTGGTCTTGTTCATGGCCTTGTTCTACTACCATCTAGGTCAAAAAGCCTATGGTGGAGATTGCCTATATATCCCTTTCAAGGTAGACTAGAATTTAGATTTTGCATGTTTTATTTATTATTTTCCAAGCTTCTAGTGAAAATATAATAATTTATTAGTCATTTTCCATTGATATTTTGGGATTAATCCAAGGGTGAATGGATAATGATGAAGTTTTGAATAGCTAGCTAGTCTTTGATTAACTTGAATAACCTAGTATTTTATTGAGATATTATTTTAAGTCTAATTTGGTGGCTCTATTAGGGTGTAGGCTATTCTAAAATCCACCTATTTATATTATAATCACTTCTTTCTTAGATATGGGATGTCAAAATTTTTCATTACTATATCAAAATTAGTGAGATTAAAGGTTGCAACTTGGGTCTTTATACTTCTCAACAATCCTTTTGGCCTTAAACCATTACTTGAAGTAGTTACTAATAAAGGTTGGGAATCATAGCAACATATCAAAAAAAAGAGGGAAAAAGAGGGGCATAACATAAAATAAAATGAAAACACATAACAAAAAAAACACACAATGAAAACAAATCTAACTAATATATACATTACCATCTCTATTTGGAATACTTAGAAACTACATTAAAGGAGATAATTGAGAAATAGTGCTTCAAGAATTGCTCATTTACTGGGAGACTTTTTACATTGAGATCTTTGAGAAAAAATGCATTATGGCCCAATATTTTAGATATTTGGTATGGGCCAATATAGATGGGATTGGATTTTGCATGATATCCTCTTTTTTCTAGGCCTTGTCCCACATTGGGACTAGGTCATAAATTTAAAAAGTATTGATAGTTTCCCTCTTATCAAACCACCTTTGAAATGTATCTTGATGTTTTCTAAATCTCAATAGTGTTTCATCTTAGGCTCCCTTGAAATGAAATAGGTCGATTCTAAAATTCACCTTGTCATCCAGTTCCACGATTTTTTGAATGAAATTTGAAGTTAATAACTTGAGTGTGATAGGCATGATTGGATATAATCCATAAACTAGAAATAAATAAGACCTTTTTAGGGATTATTTATACCTAATGTGGTCTACCCATAGGGTGAAATTTAGAAATGAGTGTCATTCCTAAGGATTTTTTCCAAATTATTTCTTGATGGCATGAATCATATTTTTGTTGGTGGACTCCAATAACCTATTCCCTTGTGAGAAGTGATTGTACGAGAACTTTAGCATGATCCCATTATCATAGGCCTATTATATGAATCATATGGATTTGAAGGAGGGGATATTATAACATAATAATTAAATGGGGACCCTAGAATGGGTGGTTATGATATTTTCGAGGAACTTGATGACTATGAAAGTGGTGATTTGTTTGGTTACTATTGACAAAATTTGACTTTTAGATCAAATTTGGTTACCTTTAGGTAAGAACATGGTTTTATAGATGTCTTAGGGAGCATAATATCTTGTCATGAGGTGTTCCATAGGTCATTTAATGTTATTCAATGATATATTAGCACTGGTCATAAATTTCATTAGCCAACATGTCCTTTTGAGTCATTTCAAGGGGAAAAAGGTGCATTAAATGCTTTGTATGGGTTTTTTGGGAAGTGTGAAAGTTAAAAAAAATGATGTCATGCCCCATGTGTCCCTAGAAGTCTTAATTAACTAAAAAAATTGAAGGATGGTAGGTTATATAAAAGAAAAGGAAGTTTTCTAGTAGGAGAAGAAAATAACACTTGTATGACCTCCTTGGGAATTATGCCACTTGGAAATTGTTGAAATGTGACTCTTCATCTTTGCCATGCTTAGATACACATTTTAAATGATCTATAAGTATCATTTTAATGCCTAAAACATTCTACTCCTATTCACCTTTTTTGGCAAGCAAAAGTGACCTATAGATTTGTACTCGGTATGATCAACACAAGGGGTTACAGGAAAAATTATTTTGGGAGATGATAGTATAATTATATACTTTATATTCATATAAATAATTTAAATATTTATTATTTGTGATTTATAAACCATTGCTAACAACTTGACTATGCAAATTTGCTAGCTATTTCATGTACCCTTTGGGTTGATTTATTTGAGAGATTTCATACAATGTATCCTTTCATTTTACTCCTAGATGATGTTGGATATGTTCCATCATATTTCCCATGATTTTTTTTATGTTTTGAGTTTGTTTCATGAGAAATTCTCTTGAAGTTTACAAACTAGTTCATTCTATATTGATTGTTAATTTTTCATTACTTTTTTATTTGCATGCTTTAAAAGTGTCTTTAAGGAGGTTTTATAGCTCATTAATCATGTTTCCAATGTTCTAAAATGATATAATGTCATATTAGTTTCATTCTCCAAGAAAATTTCCATGAAAGTGCAGTCTTTGAGAGCCATACAATCAACTGCCATAGAACTTCCATGCATAGTTAATTTGAAGCTATGCATAGTCTTAAATCACATCTATAGAGCCATACAAAGTTTTAAAATGTTTTTATATATTTTTTAAAATTGTAAAAGTGACTAATATTGTATAAGGTGTAAGGAAAGGGATCTATATCAGCCATATATAGCACCTTCTCACTGTCTACCATGAAAATGCTCACCCACAGGTGTTAGGGAAGAGGAAACCATGTGAAACTAAAAGCATAGTCTTTAGAATTCATTTTTTAGTTTTTTAATATTAATTTTCATAAATTTAAATGGAATAAGACTAATTAAATGGTAAAAACAATTAATACTACTCATCATCCTATACCATTGTCTATATTTTGCAGGTAGTCACCTACAAGTGGTCTAAACAGAGAGTGAAGAGGCCATTTTGAAGTGTGAAATGAGTTCTTTAAACATTATTAAATGCATGGTAAGATGGTAACATCATGATATATAGGTTTAAATTTATATATTTATATATAAAATTGTAATCACCTTTAAATGATGATTGACTGAGTTTCAGGCCCACAGTCCTTAAAAATGCAAAACAAGGGCCAAAGGAGTTCTTATAGGCTCTCTATGACATGTTTGAAAATGTTTATGAAGAATATAAATGGGTAAAATATATATCCCATATAATATATAATATTACAAGTTTTAAGGGAATAAATCAAATAGATATTGGTCTTTCAGAGACCCAAAGTTGCCAAATTATGACTAAAGTCATAAGTCCTTTAGTGATGTCTACAGGATTGGAAGATGTGAGATGACCCTTGTCACCTAAAGTTGAAGGTTGACCTTACCATCATGTTAGAGTTAAATTGATGAGTTAAATACATAATATTAACATAAATACCATGAATAATAAGGATGATATACTATTATTTTGCCTCACTTACACTCTCCCATTCTATATATTGTAGAAATACACACTTACGACAAGGTAGGGAAATAATGACCTTAATTTGATGCCATTTTGGTGATTCAAGACTGTCAAAGGTGAATTATAGTTAAATTATGTATTTTTTGAATTTATGAGGTTCAAATAGGGTTATAAACATAATGACCATCTCAATTGAGGCCATACATACCTACAAGCAGGGGTGTCTCAGTATAGTAGGGCATGAGACAATGACCCTAATCCTCATGCCTATTTTATGCTTCAAGACTATTTAAAGGTGATTAAAAATACAAATATGCACTCCATTACCAGTATGGGATAAATAAATATTACCAAAAATCCCAAGAAAGGTCTCATTATGTAGTGCATACCTATAGGTAAGATTATCTCAGTCAACAATTAGGGTTGCTCAGTCATTTGAAGAGGACTCAATTGATAAGTTTAAGGTGTATATTTAGATTATTAGAAAGATTTAAATGATAAATATATCAACTAGACACATTTTACATGCATTAAATGATATTCATAATCTCTAAATAGGACAAACTAACCTATCGACAAAGGTAAAATAGGGGTATCAATCTAGGTACAACAGAGTACCTAGTCTGGATTAGAAGGTGCATATGAGGCCCAAAAAGGATTTTGGGTAATATAAAAATAATTTATAATTTAAATTATGACCATTATTTCCTCCATAAGATTTTTTTTGTGTAAAACAAGTATACATAGACCCCCTAAGGCCCTGCATACACCTATAACTAAGTGTGCACTCTTAGTGAAGGTAAGAGTCTATCATAAAAAGAGAGAAGTAAGGTTGTAAATTAACTTGAGATGGTATATTATATGTAAAATTAATTATTTAAACACTTAAATATCCATAAGATATGCTCACCCAATTTTCCTTGCTTGGGCAAGGCCATTAGTCCATATAATGAGTTAATAAACATCTTGGTCCAATAGGTGAACATGAAGAATCTAAAGAAGGGAGTGTTTATGGATGAACCCAGAGATATGATTACATGAATTTGATATTAAAAACATGTTATATAAACCTATAAGAACTTTTATGGCTTGGATATGTCACTTTTAGGAAGGTTTGAGGAAAATGCAAAAAATAGGGGGTTTTGAGGCCTTTTTGGGGCATTTGGAGATGGTTGAACACCAAAATCATGGAATAAAGAAAATAAATTTGGTAAAAATTATCATTAAGACTTGTAAAATCTCCAAATAAATCACTTTTATTAATGGATAAGGGATATAACTCACTATTTTGTCTTAAAGGTCAGTCAGTCCATGAAATTTATGTTTTTGACAAAATGAACTAGTGAGGACAAAATGAGAAAAAAACTTGATAAGGAGATTTAATACCATAATAAAAACATATTATGAGGTTTATTTAAGTTAAATTTATTCTTTATAATTAATATATAAATATCAGACCCCTCAAGGTGACCAAATTGCTCATGAACATAGTCCAAATAGGTAGCGTTTTATTAGGTCTAGTTGGCAAATGAGAAAAGAGGATGAAGTAGGGTTCTTGGGGGAATGTTTAGTGGATTTATAAGATTAAATTAGGTTTTAATATGCATAAAATACAAACCTAAATAAAATATATCAGTCCTAGAAATCAAACCTAATAGGGTGCCTATTAGACCTAATAGGCTTTGGAAAGGCCTAGTGCTAAATGGTAGTACATCTTCATTCCTATGCTTTGGTGAATTATCCATATGGTTAAGGTAGGTTAGGTAGGTTTATATACACATTATGTAACTCATATAATGTATATAAACACACTATAAATCCATTTCTATCCTAGAAAGACCTCAAACATGAAGGAGTAGAATCAAGCTCAAAGAGGTGTGTTCAAATGCTCATTTATTTTCCAAGGTTTTGAATGAGAGCCAAAGGGATTAAGAGAGGTTATTAGGGTCTCTTGGAATAATTTTTTATTAATTTTGAGGTAGGTTAAATTATAGAGATTTATGAACCAAGATTAAAACCAAAAACTGCTCAAAACCCTACTAAACCCTCAACCAGGACCTAATGGAGAAAACAAGCTTTAGGAGCTATCCAAATGACATAGTTTGGAAATTAAATATATTGGATAATTAATATAAATTTCCTAAGATATCACAAACAAAATTTATCTATATATAATTGTAGGGATAACATGCAAAATAGGGTATTTTTGACCAATTTTTGTGTTTTGTAGGTTCTAGAAGGTTTCAAAGGATGAGATCAATTTTGAAGGAAATATATATACCTGATATAAAATATAATATTAATTTAATTCCAGTTAAAATCTTTTAAGTTTTCAAATAATTACCTTCCCTTCAGCCAGTCAAGATTGGCATAGTGGACACATGGGTGAGAAGGGTGAAAACTCCAAGTGTGAGCCTTTTTAAGGTGTGCCTAAGTAGTATAAGGTAATGGATATAATTTCCAAGTGTCATTAACTCCCTACCATTTATTTTTATCGAAAATTTAAGGTATTTTTGAAGCTAATTGTGAGGGGTGACTAAAAATGGAGTTTTATTTTACTACAGATAATGATGGCTACCTTCAAAGAAATTTAAGATGAGTAGGAATGCAACCAATGCATGGAATTGCATGAATGAAGGAATTATCTATTATTAAAATCATCATACTTATCCCTAGTTATTTTTGGGATGTTTACATAGGTTTAAATGATTAAGTTAGATTTCTAAGCTAAAATGATGAGTTTCTTGCCACTTTTCATGAAGTCTATGACTTTTATGGACATTTGTACCTCTTAAAATTTCATGGTTTATCCCATATATATTTATCATAAAATTTAAACTTATTTTGTTAGATTTAAAAGTGTCCAAGTGACCTTTGAACTTCCCTTGTCTTTCCCTTATCTCAAAAGCTATAAATATTGACTCTTTTGGCTCTTTTTAGTAGCCTTCATTGGTTAATGATGAAAACCTAGAAAATTTTGAACTTTAATTACTCTTAAAGAAATAAACAAGTGATTTTTCATACTTACATGATTTTTTATTGAGTTTTAGTGAAATCTTGTTGGTCTTGTCTAGTAGAAGATCAACTTTTCTAGCATGTTATCCTTGATTATTCACAAAATGTGTAGAAGAGCAATTGTTATATGTCTTTATTAGTGTTATTTTATAGTTTTATATGTCTTAGAATTGGTTTATGATTTTATCCCACAAAGGAATAATTCATTACCCTCTTAATCATAAAAATACATTTTGGACCTAACTTATGAAACATTGATGTGATAATACAACTTGAATTATGAGTTTTGTGTGAAAGAAGTCTTGTTTGAATCTAAGTGGTAAAATTTAAGTCAATAGGAGGAAATAAAATATTGGTTCATCACCCTTTTTAAATTGATAATTGTTTTATTAACCCTTTTAATCCATGTTTGATGGAAATAAAGTGATTAAAAGAGTGCATCAAGGGAACTAGCCCTTCTAGAGATTCATCTCAACAAAACTATCACCCATAGAAAAAGAGATGTTTCCATTGTATCAATTGTATGAGGAGAGATATGAAACTCCTCAATGGATGAAAATACAAGTGATAATAGCTACAATTGCTTCAAGCCATTGAGTGCTATATTTTGTGCCTATAAGGATGAACTTATGACTAGATAATGAGTTAGGGTTAATAACACCTACAAAAGCCAATCCCCATTATCCAAATGGTGTATACTCTAAAATAGGCTATAGTGGAATCATGACATGTGTTTATCTCTTATAAAAGGTTTAGAATTTATGGCATAAACATATTTGGGTGTGAACATATTTCAATACTATGGGCTAGTAGTAACCTTATCGAATAAATTTGTGGTCCATGGTATTTGTTGGAGGATGGTCAACCCTCAATATTTCATGTAAACTTACAATTATCTCTTTCACCTCTTCTTATGATACACACCAAAGGTATACTCAATTTTTGTTTCTTCTAAAGAGAACTACCTTATTTAACATTTATTGTGCAACCTTCAAGTGGAGGACCCTTCTCTATGTATGGTTGAGTTTTAGGGGTGCATTTACATAAAGTAACAAATGAAGGACTGGGGAATACTAGTCTAATTTTATAACCCTTTTTTGGTCTTCCTAGTATACCATAATACTTGGTTTTATCTCTATTATTAGCTAAGGCCTTTCCCTCTAACCAATTTTTCCATCTTTATTTCCAAGTTGTACTTTTTTAATTTCATCACCCATCAACCTTTTCTTTCTCCAAGCTCATTCTTCCCTCGGATTTGTTTTATATCCAAGTTTGGGACAATGGAATGTACTCTATTCTATAGGATGTAATGCTTGAATTTATTCACTACCTTGACTAGGGAATATGCATGTTTGTCTAGGGTAGAATATCTAAGTTTGACATGTTTAATATTAGTGATAATAAAATCCATAATGTGTTCTTATCCTTTTAACCTTTAGGTGAGGAAAGTGGCAATGGTGTGTTATAAAGAAAAGGGATAGACATAGAAGTCTTGTATATAGTTTGAGTTAATAAGAACTAGGTATTGCATTATTACATCTTTGATATCCTGGAAGGCTTTCTTTAATTACATGTGCCTTTCCACTTTATCATCCTATTTCAACATTGAATTCAAGGGATTCACTATTTTAACAAATATAGAAATAAATTTATGTACAAAGTTGATTTTCGCAAAGAAATATTTTAGTTACTTCTTGTTATTAGGTAAAGGTAGTTTATAAATTACATCCACCCTTTTGGGGTCGATAGTAATACCTTATTTTGTGACAATGTGACTGAGAAGATTACCTTCATTGACATCAAAAATGCTCTTTTTTGGGTTTAAATAAATAACATACATTATAAATGTTTAAAATACCCTTTTCAAGTGGTGCACATGATCTAAACTATATTTTGAAAATGTAACTAGGTCATCCACATATATTATTATACATTTACCTATTAGAACCTCAAAAGCAAAGTACATTTACCTTTGGAAAGTGGCACCAGCGTTGACTAACCTAAAAGGCATCCAATTATAAGTGAATATGCCCTACTTGTTGGTGAAAGTAGTCTTAGTTTTATATCTTGGGTCGACCAAGACCTAGTTGTATCCTAAGAAACTATCTAAAAAGGACATATTTTGAGATCCACTCACCATTTGGGTCACCTTATCTATGGAGGATAATTGGTAGTTATATTTATTTCATGCTAGGTTAAAGTTACAAAAGTCCATGAATAGGCATATTTCTCCATTATTTTTTCATATCAAGACCATGTTATCCACCCAAGTGGATTGGTAATCTAGGAAAATTATCCATGTAAAGAGTAACTTATAGATTTCCTTTTGTATGAAGAGCTCCAAGATTAGGTTTACCAGCGTTTTCCTTTGATTGTAGAGTTTCTAGTTAGGTTTTAAGGGGATAGTATGAGAGAATAATGTTAGGTTGAAAAAATTAAGTTCTCCATAGGCCAAAAATAATGTCCTTATATCTCAATAATAACCTCCATAACTTATCTAATTCCTGGTGCATCCAATTAGGATCCACATTAACTGTCTAGGATTTTTTTGTTAGACTGAGATTAGTGAGTCAACACTTTTGATCATTGAACTTGGGTTTTTTCCTAGAAGGTGGATTTTAATCCATAAAATTATCTTTATAGTGAAATAATACACTTAAATATCTATTTACAATGAATATTTAGGACCCCATCGTTATCCAACACGTTACCATGGTTGTCTCTATGTTTATCATCTATAATTTGGGCCTTGAATATCCCATCATTATTGAGGAAATAGATGGTTTTTTGGTTATCCTCAAAGACTTGGAAGATAGTGATGATGTCTAGGATAGAAGTAAATTGGATGAATTACACAAAGAACTCTTACAATTTAGTGTCATCTAAAGGGGTTAGATTTTATACCACAAATGCTAGTGAGTCTACTAGTCGGTTTTCCTCCCAAGGAATAGGGATGATATTAAATGCATTAAATATTTATATTAGGTCTGAATACCTATGTTTATACCTTATATGGTATAATAGTTTGCATTAAAACATAGTATTAATCTAGTTGAACATATGTTTAAAGTCATTGAATACTCTTAGTTTCTTTTCCTTATGTCTTAATACAAATTATAATCCTAGGATTAGAGCTTCATAATTTACCAAGTTATTCATGAAAAGAAATTAAAACCTATGAAATGATATATGTTTTATCCCTAATGGATATAAAAGTAGAAAACTATCTCCACTTCCTTTTTTAAAGTGAGATCCATCTATATAAAGATACTATAGGACAAGTAGACTTAGGTTGTGATTGGTTTGATTTTTGGGAGGATTTGTGCTCAACATGTAGATACCTAAGTCTGAGGAAACTAGGTTTATATTCTCATTAATGGTGTTGTATTCAGTTATCATATGCTTCATATGTGTTTCTCTATATACCCTTATTTGGTTAGGTATTCCTATCCATGGTAACCACATATGGGAGAAATATGTGGCCATATACCCATTTAGGGCTTTAGAACAATCTTTGATCAAGAGCATGTTGTAGGCTTATGATATATCCACCACTTGGATGTTTATTAAGTGTTTAATCCTAGTCTTAGATTATAATTAGATGTGTATGTTTATTAACTCACTTATCACTTTAACTTTAGACTTGTCCAACTAAGCAACTACCCTGTCTGACTTTATGGGGGCTAAATTGAGTTTCTCACATATGAATGTTGACATCGCATTAGCTGAGGCTTCAAAATATACTAAGAAGTTATGCATATTATTTATAAATAACCATATGGTTAAAAGGAAAAAGGGATCTTTGATATTTTTTTGTTGAATGAGTACATTGATTTGTGTTTCTCTCGGATTTGGTTTGGCCTCTAAGGTTAGATTTTGAGTCAAAAAATTTAGTAGGTGATCATGTTTATCTATGATTTGAGAAAGATCATGAAGGGTAATGTTAACCTTGATATTTTTCATATCCTCAACTATGTTGTAACCTCATTTAATTTGAAATGGTGGGGTTTATTCAAGTTCCTTATATTCTTAAGGTCTTATAGATGGGGGATCATTCCTAGCATTTTAGTTTGGTGGGGTTGCACCACTATTGGGGGGTGGTGAGGTAGTAAGTGGATGTTATTATTTCATATTACTAAGATCATATTTATTCCTATAGAACTTATGAAATGTTTTCACCTCAATAATACCCTCCTCTAGTTCATTTTCTTCTTGGCTAGGGAAATCCATGGTTTATAACACCATAGTAATACTATGGGATTTAATAAGTTAGAGGATTTAATATGATTGGGGACCACCTCATATTACTCCATATCCTTATATAATATATTTAAATTAGAACAAAACTCCATTAATTATAGTTCTCTATGTGTTATCATTAATGTAAACCAATTAGGAAAGGTTATCTTGAAGATATTAATTTTAGATAGCCTGTTAGGTCAAGTTTTTAGGGGATTGTGAGGGTGATTATAGTTCCTATTTGATCTTTGATATATGAAGTTTTTATTATAAATTTATGCATTAGAGTTACTTCCCTACCTTTGTATCCCTAGGAAATCATTGTTGAGATTTTGTACCATCCATTAAATGGCATCTAACTCAGTCTGAGTGGACTCTTGAGGTATAATTTGGGTATTATTAGTTGTATCTAATATCACCTTATTTTGAGTCCAAGGAATCAATTCCTGGCTCCATAGATTTATTAAACCCATTTGTTACTTTGAAGTGGGATGACCTAATGGGATTTGATGTGTTATAAAGAGTTGATGAAGCATATGTGCATTATGAGTTGTATTGGGAAATAAGTTCAATGTAGGCATATGTGTTATCATACTTGGAGTGGGGGTCATTATGTGACCTTGGGGTTTCAATTGACTATCCACTTTGATAGACCCTACATAAGCTGAGGATAGGCCTATTATGGTTACATCCCTTCTTGGAAACATGGCTATCCAAGGGTATAGTTTATTTTTATACATTTCAAGTGTTATTTAAGGATTAGGTTGATAAATCATGGCTAGCTAGCTATAAATATTATAAAAGATAGCATTAATGTTCCTAATGGGATTATTGGGCTCCTTCTTGATACAATAAACTTATGATATAGGACAATATAGTCTATCACTTTCCCAAATTGGGTGAAAAAATTATAACTAAAATGGTCCCAACTCAAGATAAAGTCTTTATAAAGGTTTAGTAACTAATCATACATAGATTCCATTAAGGTACATGGTAAAACCTTTCTTGACACATCCTCATATTATACACTTGAAGCTTTAGGGTGGTCTTCTAGGATGTTATGTGTTCCTCTACAGCTCATCCAATGTGAGGGTGAAACAAGGAAGATACCTTTTAGGGTTATAGGGTAAATCATGGATGACTCCTAAGATGTTAATAGAAGAGCTAACTAATCAGTCCATCTTGGGCCATAAATTTGGGATAGGTTTTAGGGATGAAATGATAGGAATCATGGTAGGTATGGGTGGTTGAACCTAGGTTTTATCTAGAAAAGTAGATGGAATTACAAATTAAACTTACTGGGACCTAACCCTAATAATAGGTGAACTAATATCTAGGATGTTTTATAATCAAATACTAGTTAACATGTTATTACCAATAATCCAATCTAGACACACTCATTAAAAAAATCAATGGAAAGTATGAAGTATCCCAAGGAACCCTCATGCTAGTGCCAACTATTTTTTGCTTCAATATAATCCTCACAAAACATCCATGAGATTGGGAATTCCCTAAAGAAGGGAAGGTGGGGATAAATACAAATTTTTGTCCTCTATTTAAGGAATGATATTGGATCAGCTTGGTATTTGAATTCATAAACAAAGTCTACGTAAATAGTCTTCAAGATATGCACTATCACTACTAAAAGTTCAATCTAAAGTCTTACATACATGTCAAATATTGTTACGATAATTTGAGTATTAAGATTATTATTTTTAAACACAAGGGGAAAGGGTATTTAAATTTCAAATAAAAAATACAAAAGAGAGGAAAGGGTAAGGAAGAAAAGGGGATCCTCTAGGTATAAAATCAATTCAATGCATTGATCATTAATCCAAGTGACTCCACCATAGTTATATCACTATAGACCAAGTTTTACTAAAATTATACCTCTAAGAACATACAATGGGATGAGCCCAAGGGAACTATGATTATGCCTCTAATATGAGCTCTCACTAATGATGAGTATAAGGAAATTATAGTAGACTAAACATAAACACCATATTATAATTTATATATTGACACAAACTATCAACACTACCAAAGGGGAAATGAAAGACTCACATAATGATTATAATAGTTATGCACATCATAACCATGGCATACATAAAGTAACAAAATTTCAATCAAATTATCCTAGCATTAATAATAATTCAAATATGAATATGAAAGAGAATTAAAACACAAAAAAACACTCTTGAATAAAATAAATATTATATTCATTAAAATGACTAAAGGTTGTTACAATAATTGATTTGTGTCAATTTTATAGTCTAGAGTAATTAAGGAGAAGAAGGTGAAATCTTGGTTATAATCTAATGAAACTTTCAAGAAATTTATTGGTCAATCGTATATTAAAATAAAATTCTTATTTAGATAGATAAGGGTGAAGCTCACCTCTAAATAACATGAGGATCAAATCCTGACCATGATGGACATTCATTACAATTACAACCATATTTCAAAATTTAAAAGAGGACAATCTGTATTAATCCAAAACAAATATATAAGGGACCACTTAACTGACATTATGAGGTGGTTGATAATGTCCAACTCCAAACTACTTTGAATTGACATCCCTATATTTTAGCACAACCACCATGAAGTCAAACTCCTTATCTATTTTGTCAAGGTTCATTTGAGGATCTTTAAAGATTACCTCAGCCTATATCATCAATCTTTAGGAGACTTAGAACGGTGCTTTCATTGATTATTGGACTCTAAATACTTATTATATGCTCATAATGGACTACACTAATGGATCTCACACCATCTAGGCCTCTTCTTGGTTTTCTATGAAAAATTTATTCCTCATAACCTAGTCAAATTGACCTACGTGGACTTTGAATTCCCATCGATCAAAAAAGGTGCCATCTAGGTGGAATAAAAAAGAGATATTAACCACTTTGAATTAGTTCAATATATTATTATTTACCTCTTCCATGGGTCCCATTGTAGTGTGATCCAAGTCCAACCACTCCTCCATAGTCCAACTACTCCTACATAATATTTGTCATGTTCTTATCATGTTTTTGGTACAATCTAAAATCTGAGGTCATCATAAGTTTTGGCTACAATAAAATTCCTTTGTTGGTCACCACTTTAAGATTTTTATAATTATAATTTATCTCTATAATCCTCTCCATGTAGGTTGTGTTTCATTGGGTAAGTACATTGATCTCAGCTAGAGTCCCTATTATTTTCCTAAGAATTAAGAAAAGTAGTAAAAGGGAATCTTTGGCATGCCCAATTAGCCTAATGGGAAATGTGTTATTTACATGGGATTCTAAATTTTTTAACCTATATTTTTATGTCCTTAGGGAGCTTATTGGATATATCATGAGCCACATAGAGAATGAATAGTGAGTTATGTTGGCCAAATTTAGCCCATATATAAATATTTTGTATGTTTTGATCAAATGAGTAGACCAAATACTTAAAATAGGGGATAAGATTGCAAAGTGAAGAAAATCACTAGGTTCTCATCATGATTAAAGTATTTAGGATCATGGAAAATATTTAAAATTTCTTATAAACTCATCAAGTCCTTGAAATATTGATCAAAGGATGAGTTGTGAAAATTTTAAGAAGTAGACAATCACCAAGATGTCATGAAAAAGTGAATGGAGTAGCTCACTTATGTATTTTATAAATATACATTAGAAAGTTGTGAAATCCAAAATATTTAAATTCCACAGAGTTCGTCATGGAAGGAACATTCCTTAAAAAATTTCAAGTCTTCATGAGCTTCCTAGCTCAAGTTATGAGCATTCAAAGTTGGTCATGAAGAGCAAGACATTCATGTAAGTTTCAAATTCAAGCCTTGTGAAATAGCCATTTAGGTTAAAATTATCAATGATAGGTGCATGGATTTCATGTAAAAATATATTGGATAACTAAATTATTCATTTTATAAAAAAACTTAGACATATCTCAAAACTAATGGATCAAGTGGGCACAATCCTTTTAGTATCAAGAACATCTCCTACAAATTTTGTGCCTCCATGACATTTTTACTTCTAGATCCAAGATTTTAAAGTTGATTAAATAAAGGGAGACATTTTTTTAGATGTCAATTTTAAGATATGGGAAAAAATAGTATGGTATTAAATTTGACGGTCACATAGACATCAATGATGGTCGCAAAAATGTCAAATGATGATTGCATCGATGTCAAATTTAGAGCATGATAAATAGATGTTTATTTTCAAATGCAAGAAAATACAATGGATTTCATTTATTTATACATCTTTATCTGATGATAAGAGATGAGTTAAAAGGTTAAGGATATTGAGAGGCCACCACATGGCATAGTCACATAAACCAATAGACTGACAATAGGATCTTGAGATCAATACATGATTGATAAGTGAAATGAGAATGTTTAAACTGGTAGATAATTTATAAACCATGTTAATTCATACCAAGATGATTCAATAGTGTGATAAAATTGAAGAAGTCATCAAGGATTTTTGGGACCAATGAAATCAAAGATATTTTGGCACAATTTTATTGACCCGAGATAATATCAATTACTAATGAAATTAAAGGTCAAAAACCTAGGGGACTTTCTAGAGATCAAACACATGACCAAGGTCAAACTATGGAAACCTTTTTAAAGGGCACATGCCACCATTAGAGCTTGATAAAATGTAAAAAAGTGGACATAGCCATGTAACCAAGGTATAAAGAACATAAAGGGACCACCATTAAGGATAAATACAGACCTATGGTTCATAGTTTTATGGCATGCAGGGTTCAATCTGTGACTACATTTTCCATATTTTAAAGGAGAACCTATGCATACAATGAGATCTTGGTTCCTAAAAATACATAATGGTTCTTTTTAGAACTATTTAGATCAAAATTATCTCTACAATCTATAGGTCTACATTGATATAAGAGGCTACAATTCAACTAATAAAGGAGATTGGTTTTCCATCTATAGAAGAGGTTTAGGTCCAAGATTTGATTGAGGGTAGATATATGTGATTATGTAAAGGGTCCTCATCCTTCAACATGGTCTTATTTTCAATAGGTAGTCACCTAAATTATGAAAATCCATGATTCCATTAGATCCATGAACATTAAAGTTTTGTCTTCAGTGGGGGATGGTATGAAGTATCGAAGAAAAGGTTTTGGTGGTTAGGACTTGTAGCTAAGTGCATTCAATGCATCCTTAGAGCCTATTCAAATTTTTTAACTTGGTAAGCTATGAGCAGTGTATTAATTGATAAAAAATGTGGCAAGGTATTCATAGGATAAAAAGGTGATAGTTTAAGCTCAATTTATGATCTAAGATGGTGTGTTCCCTTTCTAATGGAATGATCCCACTTTCTCTCTCTCTAATCCTTGTTTTATATATCCTAGTCTCATTAACATTATGGGGATTCTCAGCTCTTAGAATTTTTCAATTTTTTCTTAGAAAAGGATACTCATTGAGACTCTTGTAAAAAATTTCTCATTTGATATGGTTAAACCCTATCAAAATATTGTAATAACTATCTTTTGAAGTAATAGAATCAACTCTTTACCTATCTTTTATCTTCAATTAATACTTAGTATGTTTGTGTATGGTGAATTTGTGAAGGAGAGTCTTCCTAGTTTATTGTCCTTTTGCTTGCCTCTTTGAATGTGTTTTTAAGCTAACTTACAGGTCTAGATTAGTGTTCTACTTGGGACCTCTTCTATGAAGTGTTTATACAATTAGTGAGATTGTGATGTTGTGTGAGCTATAGTTGTTTTATGTTGATATAGTGTGGGTTCAAGCTTGTAATAGTGTCTATTTTAACTTTTTTGCATCACCATTTAGCCTTTTTAAGATCCCTTAAACCATTTATAACCCTTTTATCAATTATTTACATTAGTTTAGGTGAGCATCAAGAGGAATCCAACCTTCTCCATAGGTTTAACCCCATTATATGTGACCCACAACCTAGGGTTGTTCCCATTGTGTAGATCAATTAGAGGGATCCTAAATAACTCTCTCCAAGGGTAAAAAATGATCCTCTAATAGTTTTTGTCATTCCTAGTGGGAAAAACGTCCAAAAGAGTTGGAATATCTTGGTGTGTCTTTGTTTTGATTAGATTTTGGAATCAAGCAAGTTAGCACTAATGGAGACTCCAAATCAAAGCTTCTAGTTATGAGCAAACCATGTATGTATCATTAAAGATTTAAATTATTTATTACATCTCATTGGACATATGAGGATAATATGAAAAAATATGGTGAATATCCTTATTATCCACTTCCTTATTATTAGTCCCAATATCATTCTCATGATCCTTATTATCAAGGGAATGGCTCTTACCTTCCTCATGATCTTCAATAGAAGTGTGAAGATATTTATCAATCATACACACAAGAGTATTTACATGATCCTTATTATGAAAAACAAGCCCGTCATAATATTTCTCCTCATCAAGCCTATCATGAGCCATCTATATTAGCCCTTAAGAAAACTTTAGTAAGCCTTGAAAATCAAGCACTAGAGTTGTACTCATAGAAGTATTATGGTCAATATGTCCCTACTCACTATATCCATCATGTGAGAGATTCATTACAATAATTTAAATAAGAATGGGCACTTGTTGAGAGAGAAAATTGGAAAAATCTTATAGGTTAGATGATGGATGTAAGTGGTTACATTAGAAGTGTTGAGGATAAGCTAAAAGACCTTGAAGAGTAACAGGTCTAACCTCACCAATCTTATGTGCCTTCATATACACCACCTCATCATTATTATGTGCCATGTATTCTTTCCCAAGATACCATTCCAAGTAACCCTCCAAGTTTTCCATGTTCTTCATGTGTTCCTCAAACCTTCCCTTCTTAGAGATACATCCATGAGAGATGTCAAAGAAAGAAGGGGACTACTATTCAATAGATTACTATTGATATCTAATATCCCTCCATTATTCCTCAAGAACCCCTTTAAAGGTTTTTTATCCCTCCAATATGGAATCAAGTAAAGAAGTCAAGTGGTGGGCAAAATGAGATAAAATCCTCTTGTGCTCCCTATCATGAATCCACTATCCATCTTAAAGAGAATCTATTCCAAGAGAATATAGATAGATAGATCAAAGAGTTGGAGATGAAGAAAAGGAAGGAGGAGGAGCACTAGAATCAAAAGCTTAAATAATAACCTCTATCTTTCCCATCTTTGAAGAAAATAATGAAGTCAAGGAATTTATAGTCATTCAATCTTAACCCCTCTGTCCTCAAGAATCTAGGTCATTACCATCTTGGAAATCCATCCAGAGTAGTATGAAAAAAGAGGAAGTCGTAACTATGGAATTCAAATGAGAGACCATTCAACCTTCACTTTTTCCTCTAAAATCCCAAGAGACTTTCATTCATGAAGAACCATTCAAGAAGTAAAGAAACAAAGAGATGAGGTGAAGGTGATCTAAAAAGAGCAACTCTGTGAGTAAAATCAATTACCTATGGTGACTTATTTTGACCTCTCTCATCATGTTGAATGTTTTCAAGGGTCTACTATGCCACTCTTTGAGAAATATCCTCTCCTCTATGAGGCAAATCAAGAATATGTAGATAAGGAGATAGAAAATAATGACAACTTCAATGACCGAGAAGAGTAAATCATTGTTGAAACTCCACTTTGAAAAAATGATCACGTTTCATCCTTTCATAATTCCAAAGAGGATGAGTTTCAAGAACAAGTGCAAGTTGGAGATGAGATGTAACATGAAGAATTCTCAGATGTGCATCAAGAGGTTGTCCAAGATCAAGTGTTTTCTCAAGATCTTATGGTAGTTTATATAAATAAAGTATAGGCTCATTTTTATTTGGAAGGTAGCCATGAGGGAAACGAACATAGAACCATTGTCAAGACAGATAGTATTCCTAAATAACAAGACCACTAGTAGTAGATGTATTATAATTTCATGAGTGAGATTGATGAACTTATGATGGAATATTATAATAATGAGATAATACATCAGGTTTAATCTTCATTTGAGGATTTCTTTAATGTTTTAGAGACTCAAAAAGGTAGTGATACTATAGAGATCCGAAAATAGAATGAGAAGGATGGTCTTGATGTAAGAGAACCATGTCTTAATAACTTGATGCATCAAGAAGAGAAGATTAAATAGGTAGTGGTTCTAGATTATAAAAAGGAAAAAGATGATTGGTAGATATAAATTAAGCTATTTCAAGAGATTTAAGATCTTTTCCAAGTTTATGGTTAAGTACTTGAGAAAATGGACAAAGATTTTACCATAGAGGACAATAAGAAAGATTGGGTAGAATATGCAGAGCTTTTTGATGAGCTTGAAGAGCTTGTAGTTGAAGAAAAACCAAATATTATTGAGAGTAACATATAAACCAAGAAGTTATGCCTTGTTGAACCACCATTTTAGGTCATAGTTGAGGATCCATATGTGGAAATTGAGACTATATGGAATCACATAGCTGATCTATTTGGATATGTTTGGTTCTCATTAAACATTCTGACATTGAAGTTGGTATATATAACAAAGAAAAAAGAGGAATCAAGACCAAGGGTCAAGGAGATACATTCCACACTAAATTCCACATCTCATGATACAATAAGTTTTTCAAACTTTAATTTTGATCTTGGAGGAAAGGTACATATAGTTTTAAGTTGTACATAATTAAAGTTATTTTGCTAACATTCTTCCAAGTGTTGTTCTAACACATTTGTTTATTATCCATATTTTTTTCTAGGTTAGTTTCACTTTTAAAAGTTCTTTGGATCACTTTTTCCTTGTTTTCTCTTTCTTTTGGTCTCTATTTGTTTCAAGAGAGGTTAGAAAAACATTGGCAGATAATGTTAGATCTAGGTTAATGTGTTGGACAAGAGAGGAGACTCCATGCCCAATGGACTAGACAAGGCAATATGTTTTGGGTTGTCTTGCATAGATAGTCATTCAAACCCTATCAATCACCAAATATGTTGGCTAAATTTGTCCCACATATAAATATTTTGCATGGTTTAATGGAATAAGTGGACCAAATACTTGAAATAGGGGTTAAGATTACAAAATTAAGAAGACCAGTAGGTTCTCATCATGAATCAAGAATTCAAGAGAATATACTAGATTGATAAAATATTTAAAATTCATCATGACCTTAAAAATTTGATCAAAGGACAAGCTGTACAAAGTTTATGAACTAGACTATCACTAGGATGCCATGACAAAACAAATGGAACAGATCATTTATGCATTTTATAAATGCACCTCAGAGAGCCACATGAGATAAGATATTATACCTCCATATATTTATTCATGGAAGGAAAATGCCCTACAAATTTTAAATAGGTGCAAGATTCCTAGCTCAAGTTATGAGCATTCAAAGTTGGTCATGCAGAGCAAAAAAATCATGTAAGTGTCAAATTAAAGCCTTGGTAAATAGCCATTCAAGTTTAAATGATCAGTGATAGGCATGTGGATGTCATGTAAAATCATACTAAATATCTGAATTGTGTATTTTTAAAATTCACTGAGAAAGCTCCTAGAACTAATGGATCAAGTGGGCACAATCCTTTTAGTATCAAGAACATCTCCTAAAAATTTGGTGCCTCCATAACCTTTTTACTTCCATATCCAAGCTTTCAAAGTTGGTCAAACAATGGGAGATGTTTGTGCATTCATCAAATTTAATATATGGAAAAAACCATTAGTGTCTTGAATTTTATGGTCATTTAGATGTCAATGATGGTCGCATAAATGTCAAATGATGGTCACATAGATGTCAAATTTAGACCATAGTAAATAGTAGTTTATTTTCAAATGCAAGAAGATCTAATGGATTTTATTTCTTCGTAAATATTGATCCAATGGTGTGAGATAAGTCAAAATTTCAATGAGTTTGAGAGGCCACCACATGGTGTAAGAACATAAAGTAAAAGACTGATAATAAGATCATGAGATCAATGTATGATTAAGAAGTGGCATGAACATGTTTAAGTTGGTAGAGAATTGATGTAAAACATTCATCCATACCAAGATGATCTAATGGCATAATAAAAGTCAAGAAGTTAGCAAGGATTTGTGGGACCAATGAGATCAAAGATAATTTGGCATAATTTTATTGGCTTGAGCTAGTATCGATGAACAATTAAATTAAAGGTCAAAAAGCTACGGGACTTCCTAGAGATCAAACACTTGACCAAAGTACAACTAGGACAAGCTTTTCAAAGGGCACATACTACCATTAGATCTTGATCAAACTCTAAGAAGAGAACATATCCATGTAGCCAAGGTATGAAGAACATAAAAGGACTACCATTAAGGCTAAATATGGACCTCTAGTTCATAGTTTTGTGGTGTGTAGGGTTTGTTCTATGACTATGTTTTCCACCTTTTAAAGGAGGAACCATGCATACAATGAGCTCTTGGTTCTGACAAAGGCATAATGGGTCATTTTGGACCTATCTAGATAAAAAATAGTTATGTAGTTTATAGGTTTTTATTGATATAAGAGGCTACAAGAAAACCAATAAAGGAGACAAGTTTTCCATCTATAAAAAAGATATGGGTCTAAGATTTTATTTAGGGTAGATATCTATGATTATGTAAAGGGTCTTTATCCTACAACTTGGTCTTATTTTTGATAGGTACTTGCTTAAAGCAAGTAAATCCATGATTTCATTATATCCATGAGCATGAAAGTTTTCTCTTTAGTCGGGGATGGCACGAATGATCACAAAAAAGGATTTGGTGGTTGTGACTTATAACTAAGTAAATTAAATGTGCCTTCAGAGCCTATGGGGAAATGTCCACTTAGTAAGCAATGACCAGTGTCCTGATTAATCAAGAAGGTGGAAAGGCATTCATTAGACAAAAAGGTGGAAACTCAATCTCAATTAATGATCTGAGATGGTGTGTTTCCTCTGTAATGGTTTGTTCTTACTTTCTTTCTCTCTCTCCCTTCTTCTATATATCCTATTTTCATTCTCATTATGGGGGTTCTTAGATCTTAAGAAATTTCATTCTTTTTTGACACAAGGATACTCATTGAGACTCTTATAAAATTATGCTCATTTGATATGGTTAAACCCTCTCAAATTATTGTAAGAAATACCTTTTGAAGTAATAAAATCAACTTTATACCTATCTCTTATCTTTAATTAGTGCTTGGTATGCTTGTGTATGGTGAATTTTTGAAGGAGAGTCTTCTTATTTTACTCTCTTTATTCTTGCCTCTTTGAAGGTGTTTTCAAGATAACTTGCATATCTAGATTAGTGTTCTACTTGGGACCTCTTATATGAAGTATTTATTCAATTAGTGAGATTGTGAGGTTGTGTGAGCTATTGTTTCTTTATGTTGATCTAGTGTGGGTTTAATATTCTATGATTGTCCATTTTAACTTTGGTGCATCAACTTTAAGCCTTATTAGGAGCCCTTAAACCCTTTATAATCATTTTTCAATGATTTGCATTAGTTTAGGTGAGCATCAAGAGGAAGTTGGCATTTTCTTGATGTTTAATCCCATTATAGGTGACCTAAAGCCTACGGTTGTTCCCATTATGTAGCTCATTTATAGGGAACCTAAATAATTTTCTCTAAGGGTGAAAATTGAGCCTCTAACAAGTTCTCAGCCATATTTTCTTCCCTAGTGTAATTCCTCACCTTTGTGATGGAGAATAGATTCTTATGGGTCTATCACACTAATATGTTCACCTCCTAGAAAAACCTCTACATCAGTCTCCTCTTCATGCTTCTATAGTCTTGGTTGAAAATTCATTGCATATTTGGGTCACCCTAGATAGTCATCTCTAGTGATTATGACTTTGGCACCATTTGTTACGTTGTGGAAGGTATAAGAGGGGTGGATAAAATAGTAATGAATGGTGGAGGGTGGTGTGGAGAGGAGATGGAGGAAATGGAAGGACTGAATGAGGAAAGCATTGGAGGTGGATGGGGCATGGGAGAAAAATGAGGGAAAAAGAAAGGGTAGGACCAAGGGAACATTTATGCCCACCACTATTACTGAGTTAGGTTTACATAAGGTGGAATTACCCTTAGGAATAGGAATTAAAAAGTAGGGAAGAGATGATATGGTTGAAGGTGAGTCTCATGGTAACCTAGGTAATAGAAATAGGTAGTTATATAAATAGGTGCCAAGATATTATGGATGGATTAGGAGGATATTTTGAGGCCTACAGAGGAGGTTATATTAGAGCATAAGTCCTTCAGGCTAGGATCAGAGTTTGAGTTAACTTCTAATTCTTCTTTGGCCTCTTACCTTGGTTATATATGGATGTTGTAGTAGATGGTCTAACAAAGATGAAAATGACTATGGAGAATGATGGTGGAAGAATTGGAGTTGCTAAAATATGAACCAATATGACTATATTGGGAACTAAGAGGCTATGTTATATAAGTGGTGTGGTCTTAAAATTTATAGTCATACCTACTACTAATGGCACACCCAAGGGAGACACTGAGAGGACTCTAGGTTATGAAATGGATGGTGAAAAGGAAAATAAAGAGATAAGGATTATCTAGAGGATCAAGGAAAAAATTACTTGAGTGAATGATGGAGGGAGTATTTGGGTAAAAGGGGAGCCACCACTTGATGGATTTGTGAGGGTGGAGTAGAGTTGGTGGTTGTCAAGACTAGGAGTTGGAAAGTGGTGAGAGTGAGGGGAGGGATATGGGAGAAGTTAGAGATATGAGAAGGTGAACCTATATGGGTTCTTATTTTGATCTTCAATCTAATCTAGCTCTCATACTATTAGCCATATCAAACTTTAAAGTTTGTGCAATATAGGGCTGAGGTGATGGTGGTTAAGCTAGTTGCCTAGGCTTCCTATCACTGAATAGATTGGTACTGACTCTCTTATAGAATGGATATTGAAAATATTGGATGAGGTTGAGGTAAAGGTGTAGTGTGAGGATAAACTATAGGAAGCAAAGATAGACTTAGATCTTGATGATGATAAAGTCATAGAATGCACTATAAAATCCTCTAATAGATAGTAGGATTTATCAGAGTTGGGTCCTCTATAAATAGAATAAACACTTAAGGAGGTGTAGAGGAACCTACTTAGTCCTTATTTCCTTTATTATTATGCTTTTTTAATCTATTATAAAACCTCCTAGTTGTTGAAAATATTTAGATATAACACATCATCATCTTTGGCCTATTAAATATAATTGATATTCAAGTGTGTGTTGGAGGTTATAGGTTACACCCTAGTTAAGGAGAGGAGTGTTCATGTCCAAAGCTCAAATATAGTACAACATGGGAGTGACATTAGACTATGGGTTACCTAGTATGCAAGTCACACATCTAGAGTTGATTAGGATAGCTCCCCCAATTTATTAATTTAATGCTCTCTAAGACCTAAACTTATCAAAATGAAAAGGGAAAAAGATATGAAAACTAATGCAAGGATCTAATCTAAGTGGCGATGCACCAATTGATGAAAGATCCAAGTTTAATCATTCCTTTTAAAGCTTACCAATGAAATTTATGAATATAATGATTGAGTAGGATTCTTTATGATGTTTTATCATGATTATTTTGTATGGAGATTAGATAGGGTCTATAAATTAAAGGTCAAAAGGCATAGGTTTTATCAAGACACAATGAACTCATGCCACTTCAAGAAAAATCCTACTTGATAAAAATTTATACAAATTGTAATGAACTCAAACATGAAGTTAGGTGCATGAAATGACCTACATATGATCATACAATGTATATATTCTATAAATCAAACTCTCAAGCAAACACACTATCCTTCAACAATAATCTAAAAATGTTTCTTATTACTTCAACATAATTACACATCAAGTTTTGTAGAGTTTTGATACACCTAGTTGAGGGATTAAAAACAAGATCAAACTTCTTGATTAAATAGATAATTTGGAAGGAAAGTGAGAGAAATCTAGGCATGGGAGAGGCCATGAATGAGGCCAATATGGCATATAGTAGTTACACAAGATTGTTTCCTTTTTAAAACATTAACATCTCATTAATGAGTCCATTTTGGTGTTGTAGAGGTAATATTTCCATTAATTGACATTACTAAAGCCTTTATCATTCATGAAATAGCTCAAGATTCCCTCTTTTGGTAGTTATGAAACATACATGGGGTGTAAATAGTTCTCTTTGATGTGTTGGGTGGCCTCTCTTTCAATATGCATGTTGAGTGGTCCATGAAACTACCTCCACCTAGTCATAATGGTCTCCATTTTGGTGTGTGTTCACATAGATGATAGCCACCATGCCTAGATATGGTCAATCAATGCTCTCACACCACTCTTTTCTTACTAGATTCTTCCATTTGTAAGATAAGTAGTCATGTTTGCTTTCTCCTCAACCTTCTAATCATATCCACTATTTAAATGTTTATATAGTTGGAATAGGCTCTAAATTCACCTGATAGGACTTGGATCATCTTTGGATGACCTCTAATGTACTGACATTGAGATATTTTAAGTGTCCTTTAACTACAATTACTTGTTATCCTTGCATGACTAGGCCAATTGGATTGCCTCATGAATTGGAAATTTAGATGGAAAAGGTGAGGACATTTTTATTCAATTACATGATCCATACCAACATTTAATTAACAGAACAAGTTATAGACTTACTATTATCATGAGTTAAAACTTTTCCATAGGCTCTGAAACATAATTTATGTCTAAAACCCTATAAATTTTCCTTTCTAGTAAGTGTCAATACTATTTTTGTACCATCAAGAGTAATAGGAGTGAGCCCTTTTGAATTTTTAACGTGATCCAAGTGTCAAACTAACAAATTCTAAGCATAAGAATGCATTTTTCACTAAACCTCTTAAGACATGCCATTATTACAGTTTAAGAGATGTTTGGGAATGTTTGGGAATCTTAGGCATGGTTCATGGAGGTCAAATGTTGGATCTCTAAACCATATACACCAATTTCAAGCTAATAGGCCCTCTCACCTTCCATGACTATTTAGACTCTCCATTCATAAAACTCAGGATGTGGTGATCACTTAAAGATGGCTCTTATGAGAAGAACATGCTCTTTAAATGACCTCTATATGCTTTCAAGTATAAATATCCACTTTTATGACTTCTCTAAGGGATTGAATTTATCTAAAGGGATTTAAAACATTGTGATGACACGCAACACTTAGGTTGAAAGTGTCCACATTTCCTAAATTGATCTCTATTTCACTCTTTGAGATCATAGTCATGATGGAGGCTATGGAATGATCTATCTATAGATCTTAGAAAAGAACCTTGGCATGAACACTATAACTATGACACACTTTTCATCATTTATGGCATGAATATTACCTTAGAGAGCTCATGGAGTAGCATAATCAGCCTAATTACATCATTTAACCTCCATTGGATGTAAGGATCCATACATTATAGCACATACACCCATCTATTTTATGAACCAATCATGGAGGTTAACATGGAGTCTACCAATAGGTTTGATTAGATGATTTGGGAGTCATTATCCCTTTTTCTAACTCATTTTTCACACAAATGCTCTCTGTATTCTTATTTTTTGAGCTCAAACTAGCATCTTTAGGCCCATTCTATATAAATTTACCCCTACACATACCAACTAAGGGTTCATTTTGGTGATGATATGACATTAGGATAACTTAAAGGTTATTTTGTGGCTTCCTTAGTTGGATGGGGTTTGAGGGTAAATTCTACCATCAGGTTAATTTTGGGGTTTGTGTAAGGTTTGAGACATCCACCATTTTAATGATGGTTCATAGATTAGGGACGTATAAACTTGAAAAAAAATTCATGGATGTTTAGGGTACTTAACCCCTCATATCCCATGAATGTTATGGTTTCTCATGTAGAGGGTGCTTAGAGATATGAATATCAGAAGTGAGGTTAGGATTATTTGAAGGTAGTTTTGAGCACTTATTTTCTTAACATTTATTCATAAATCCTAACCCACAAATACCAATAAATTTTTCATATATATTTATTGCCTAGGTACTATTAAAATTCCTTGGGATTTTAGGCCTTGAGCATTCATGTGGTGAAGTGAGTGTGTGAATATGTTTGTAAAATTGATTGTGTGCAAAAGGACTAGCTTGATCTAGGTTTTAAGACACTTGGATAATTTTTATAAACTCTTGGTACTTGAAAAAAAAAATTGGTCTTGAAAAACCTCATACATCTTTCATTTATCATTTAACTGGTAACAATATCTTGAATGGGTCTCAATATAGCACTAGGGTCTATGTGTAAGCCCTTGTGCCTAACTATGTTAGTCCATTTCTAAGGCTCTCAAGAAAAATCTTAGTGTAAATATTTTGGATGGGTTTTATTAGCCCTTAATAATAATTATTCACTAAAACAAAACCTTTTAAATGGTTCTATACTTTTTATATACCTCATATAGAATGGGTGTACCTTCAACTCACTGAGCGATTTTAACATACAAGCCTTGGTCTAAGATAAAATAGTGAACATAACCACTATTTTTCTCATCTAAGTAAACATATGAATCAATTTAATAAGTAATTATGATCATTATTACCAATTTTTGAGGCTTTTATATAATTTTAAAGGTCCCAAACCACCATTTTGGCCAAAACTAGCTCCAAAATGTCTACTAACAGTGCACTCAAGCATGCAAGTCTTAAATATGGCATGTAACATTATTTTAAGAAGCATTTATGACCATGGGAGTTCTTATCACGTTTTTAATTTCATCATCATGCTCATGTGATAGTTTTCCAACATCACTTTCTTGCATACCTTATCCTTCATTCATACTTAAGTCTTACATTTGCATATGCCTATGTGGTCTCATGACTATGTAGGTGTCACACTGTCTCCTCAGTGGTAGTGGCCATAAAGTTTGAATTCATAAAAATGATAAAATTTATACAAATTATATGGACATTTAATTTTATATCAAATAATATGGAAAAACCTATATAGGCTAGTGATATCACATGTGACCATCTACTAGGATGACTGTCTATAGGGCTTTGTTACTAGGCCTGTATAGGATGATTGTGATCTACTTAATGTTTCAAATTCATGGCATGATAAGAAAATATCACTATTTAATACTTTAATATACACAATCCTTAACACTCATACCTAACTTTATACCTTGGATGGTCTATATGGAATTTCTTGGGACCATGTTATAGTAGCCCTAAAAGGGCTGGTTGTAGGTTCACATTTACACTCTCGGCTTAATATATGACCATATGTGTCCAATACCCAATGGTATTAATGATCATAATAGTTTAAATGAATAATTTAGGTTATATTGACATATTAAAATATTGATAGGAAGGTTGGATGAATGTAATAGGGTGGTAGTGGAGACATATAGAGTGTAAGGCATGGAAACATGGGTAACATAATGAAAAGGATAATGAAAACATAGTGAGATCATAGGATCATGAAAATGGCATGGAATAAAGACCAAGTACCCTGATTATACAAACAAGATATATATTAGGGAGCCTAAAACATTTAATTAATCCATCATGAAACTTTTGAGGCATAAACACAACATATATAGCCTTAAATTAAAACCTATGATACTTAAAACAACCTTAACTTTCACAAAAAACATTAAACTCTACTGAAATTTGACTGAGTGAACTTGTAGACATATAAGGTGGTTTTTAATCTTGTGAGTCCACCATTAGGGTTGGGAAATTTTTATTAAGGCTATGGTGACATCACATTTTCATTTTAACACCTTGTTACATGTTTTGAGCCATAATGGAAATCCTGTAGATGCCCTTGAGCCATGTATACAATCTCTGTCACACAATGTCTTGAAATTTACATAAGTATTCTCTCATTGAGGTATTATAAAGTCATAAGGAGCCATTTTACCTTAAATTTGGGAAAAAAATCATTAGAGGTCTTAAAATCCTCTCCAAACTCTCAACCTTATCTATAACCTTTAATGAAGGCATCAAAACTCTATTCTTTTCACAAACTCATCTACAACTCACACACATGAACCAATATTGGAGATTTTCAAGTTATATAAGCTCACATATACGATTCAAGTGTCAATATTTACATTTAAGTATTAATCAATACTTAAGGAAATAGGATTCATGGTTAGTTTGAGCAAATAATGCAAATTTCTTAAAAAACCATTTAGTTCACATGGGCTTGTGTAGATGAGAGGGGATAATAAATTCCTTAAATTATTAAGGAATGTTCATAAATGATAGTAAGATAATCCCCATACAAATTCCCATGGGTGGAAGTAGTCTGAGTCTATTTACTCTAGTGATGAGCTTCATCCCCCACTCTCTCTCCTCTTTTTGGTATGAGCATGAACCTAAGGAATCCTTTTAACTTTCTAGTGAACTTAAAGTAGAGATATAATGGTTTTGATCTATTAATACACTCAAAAACACTACTTCCTTCACCATTGTATATATCTAACCTCCCATTTTAAAATCATTCCTATACCTAGGTTGGATCATATAGTTTGAATCTGCACTATTGAATAAACTCCTATAATATCTCATTTTTCTTAGAAATCATCCTTGTTTCAAACATAAAACATTTATATCATGTGTTTTGAAGGGAAAATAGGTAGAATACAAAACTTTGAACTTAGTGGTATGAAATGGAGGAGTTAAAGAGTCATAGCTTAACATGTGAGGGCCCCTTTTGGGAGGAATTAGAGTTGACTATGATGCTAATGGACACAAATAAGGTATGAAACCATTTAATGATGGCTTGATGAGGTTTATGAGGTCTTTGAGAGTTTTATGGGGTGGTTTAATTGTCTATAAATGCCAAATTGAATCTTATTATGACTAAAACCATTGACTATGCTAAAATATATGATCTTAAAAGGGGGTGTATCAATTGAATCATCATGCTAGCATCTATAAAAGATATTCATGATCAATTAGACTTAAATTGGACCTTAATACTCCTTTTATATTTTTTATTAAAGGATTGAGAATGAGAATACCTCTAATGATCAAGTATAACCAATGTGCTTCTAAGCCTCTATCAAATCGCCTCCCTAGTTTATCTTCACCATTGTATATTTTACATGTTGAGGATACTTAAAAGTGATTAAGTATAATATTCACATGTATGAAAAAAAATCACACTTAACTCATGATTAAAAGGAGATATAAAGGTACATAAGGACTACCAAGGCAAATTTATGACATGACAAAATAGTGAACTAAATAAAAAACCTTCTCAACTCATGACATGACTAAAAACCATAATACTAAAGATGAATCATGACTCTAGAAATAAGGTTGACCCATTTATAGGTCTGGTACTAGAAAGTATCCAACATTTATGGTGACACAATTGACTTGACCAATATGTTGGTCAAGGAACTTAGAAAATTGGCTAAAACTACTATTGATGACTTAACAAATGGAACATGATTACATATGGGATCTGCCTTATCCTTGCATACTCTTAATATAATGGCACACAACCAAAAATAAATAAATAACAAGAAATACAATACACAAATATCTAACAACAATAAAAAACAACAAACATAAAACATGTGTAGAAGCACTTGGATATAAAAGACATTTTGATCTACCTATGTACAAGAGAAAATGAAATAAACTAATAGTAAAACTTGAAGTACCTCCCATTGATAGGGATTAGGAGTTATTCACCATTAAATTTAGAAATATCAAATGAATTAATATACTTTTAATAGGTGATGATGTAAGGTCCACTCTAAAAGCTATCAAATTTTCAGTGTTTTCCTAGTTTGTGTGATCCTCATCCCACTTTAGGACTACATCTCCCTATTGGAATGTCCTATAAGAAGTCATTTTATCAAATGACTTATTGACTTGGTGTTGATTAGAACACATGGCCTCCATGGCACTATCTCTTATCTCCTATAACTATCTTATCTAATTCATCTTCACTTGCAATGCATCATCTACTAAGAGCTCAAGTTGATGAACAAGCTCTAAGGTAGGTCATTCAAGGGAAATAAGAAGTATATCCTCTTTAACATAGACAAGTATGTATGGATATTTTACAATAAACTTCTTAATTTTCACTCTATCTACCCATAGGGTAGTCTTTAATCTTGTATGCCACTCCCTTTCACTATCCTCCATGGTCCTTTTGATGATTCTTACCAAATTCTTGTTTGTGGACTCTACTAGTCCATTGCCCATTAGGTAATAGTTGGAGGATACCTTGACATAGATTCCATATCCAAGATCCCACTCACATGCCTTGTTACTACTCAAGGCCAAGGCATTGTCAAAGATGATTGTTGAAGTCATACCAAATTTGGTTATAAATTTATCATAAAAATCTAAGACAAAATTATCATTGTCCTCCTTGAGGGTAGCTACCTCTACCCACATTGTGAAATAGTTAGTGGATTTGATGGCACACTTATTTAAAACATTGGAATGGGGATGGATCATCTATATGACATCCAATCCCCACTATATGAAGGGTTGTTCTACTTGGATTGTTTATAATGAAGGGATACTAACTTATACTTATCAATTAATAAGGTGCATTTTTACACTTCTTTACCCAAGAGTTTGAATATCTAAAAAATGTAAGACAAAATTACCCATCTCTAATGATTTTGGAGTCTATGTTCTTGGCCACAAAGTTCCCACCAATAGTACCATCATGAAATTACTCAAGTAGTTTGTCCACTTGGATTGGTTCTACACACCTCAAAAGTATGTCTCCTATGTATTTCTTAAAAAATAATCCATCTACCAAGACATAGGCTATGGTATAAAATATAAGATGGAGATTAGTAAATAGGGGAATGAGGGGTCTAGGGTTTAGTTTTACTACCTATATCAAGCAATTATTTGTCCTTATAAATACTTCATATGCCTATGGTAAAGTTATCCCACCTATAGATTATATCATTATTGAAACATATAAATTAAAGGCCCTTAGATAATATATAAAGGCATAATTGGGTGTGTGTTTTATGATAATAGGTATTATATCCCAAGTCATTTGAAATATATAGTTAAAATCAACCATAGATTCTTGGGGTGCCCTCTTCATTGAGGTGAGTTTCCCAACTAGTGACACATGGTCTGAACTTCTCTCTTCAAAATGTTTGCAAAGGAACTCACCAAAATAATACAAATTATGGATTAATGTAGTATTCATGACTCTATACCACTAAAGGGATTTTCCTCTCATGGAATTTTCTAAGAGCCTCATAGCTACAATCTCCTAGGTGATGTTATGAAGTAAGTATAGGTTTACAATGTCAGGTATGTGTTCTCGAGGAGTGGTGTATTTTATCCTATGAAATATGGAAAAATATTCAAGGAGGTAGATGTAATATAATCATATTAGTTGAGGTTAAAAGTGTTGCCACAAATGAAGGGTATAAAGGCTTCCAATCTAGGCTTTACCATGGGGTTGATGGATTTATAGTAGGTTATGTATGGATATAATTGATAGAATTAGGAGACTTGGGAGAATTGGGGGGTGTGGGGTTTGGATTATAAATAGGAACCCTATTTATGCTTGATATGTCCAATGGTAATTCAATAAACTGAATCTGCTTACCTTTTGAAGCTAACCTAGTAGAAACTTGGTGCATGAAAGTTCCTTCCAATCTACTATTGATTGCCTTTATCATTCCATATGTCCTCCCACATGTCAATATTGTCAAATAAATTCTCCAAATCCCTTGATTTAGTATCCCACTAGGAATGATAAAATTTTTAGATGTTATAGGTTGTACCCTAACTAAGGAGAGGAGTGTTCATGTCAAAACCTCAAACCTAGTCCAACATGGGAGTGAACTTAGACTATGGGTTACCTAGTACACAGGTCACACCTTTATATTTTATGGGGATATCTCCCCTAATTTTGAAATTCAATTCTCTCTAATACCTAAAATTATCACAAGGAAAAATGAAAGAGATATAAAAACTAATGAAAGGATATACTCTAACTAGTGATGCACAGATTGATGAAGGATCCACTCTTAAAAAATTTCCTTTTGAAGCTTACTAAGAAGTCTAATGAAGATAATGATTGATTATGATTCTTGATGGTGTTATCACATGAGTATTTTGTATGGAGGTTGGATAGGGTCTACAACTTGATGGGAAAAAGGCATACGTTTGCTCAAAACATAATGAACTCATGACACTTTAAGAAAAATCCTACTTGATAACACTTCACACAACCTAGAATAAACTCAAACTTGAAGTTAGGTGATGAAAATACCTATATATTATCATAAAATGCATATATTCTAAAAATCAAACTCTCAAGTAAGAAAAATATACTTCAACAAAAATCTACAAATTTATCTTATTGATTCAACAGAATTAAAAGTAATATTGGTAGAGCTTTAATACATCTAGTCAAGGGATGATAAACAAGAGATAAGTGCCTAATTAAATAGAGAATTTGGAAGGAATGAAAGACAAATCTAGGGATGGGAGAGACCATGAATGAAGCTAATGTGGTGTATGGTAGTTACATAGGCTTGTTTCCTTCTTCAAGCATTGGCATCTCATTGATGAGTCCATCTTGGCATTGTGCAGGTTATAACTCCTCAATTAACATTATTCAAGCCTTAACCATTCCTAAAATAGCTAAATATTATGTCCTCTGATAGTTATACAATGTACATGGGGTGTAAATAGGTCTCCTTGATGCATTTGATAGCACCTCCTTCAATATGCATATTGAATAGTCCATGAAATTACCTTTACCCAATCATAATGGTAGCCATTTTGGTGTGTGATTTCCTAGATGATAGTCACCATGCTTGTATATGGTTAATTAATGATATCAAGATGCCCTTTGCTTACTATATTCTTCCATTTGAAAGATAATTAGGCATGTTTGCATGATCCTTAACCTTCTAATCATATCAATTATTTTAATGTTTATATAGTTCAATTAGGCTCTCAATTCACTGGATAGGACTCGGATCATCTTTGGATACCCTCTAGCGTATCGACATTGAGATATTTCAAGTGCTTCTACCTATAATTACATGTTCTCCTTTCATGACTAGTCCAATTGGACTACCTCAAAGCTTTTCAATTTAGATGGAAAATGTGAAGACACTTTCAGTCAGTTTCATGATCCATAATTATATTAAATGAATAGAACAAGTCATAGGCTTACTTTTGCCATGGTTTAGAACTCCTTAGGCTTTGAAACATATTTTATGTCTAAAATGCTACAAATTTTCCTTTCCAATAATTGTTTGTGTTATCAATCTAGAGTGCACCTTGATTGAAGATTTGTAAATCGCACCCTCACTCTAGCTAATAAAATTAGAAATTATCAAAGTGTGGGTGACTATATACTGAGAAGAACCTCTAGAGAGAGTTGGTTCCCTTCAGATTTATCTATTAAAACCAATCTACTATTGATTTTGGGATGAAAAGGGGAAGAGGAAAATGAAGGGAAATCCTATCTAATAGGGTGATTCAATTTAATTATTTATGACCTCTGGAAGATGTTGAAACTAATGCACACATATAAATCAATAAAATGTCTTATATTTCCCCTAAGCATATTTATTTTAGATGAAGTATTGAAAGAATTTTAGATTACAAAATTCCTTTTTTTTTACCTCTTAAAATGACCTACAGAAGGTGAGATAGAAAAAAAATGTGAGGAAGGGACCTACGAAAAGGGGATATAATCCAACTTATGTGTTGATACATAATAAATTACACTCTATTCTCTATCAAAACTCATATGTAAAATAAAATAATATTCTTTATTGATGTATAGTCCAGAATCTAGTTTTTCTTTAGGTCCAAACATTATGAAAATGGATTCAAAAAGCCAATATATATGTCAAAAACAAAGCTTCAAACAATGTAGCATTGATTTTAGAGAAGGATTAGTCTTGGTTGGTTAGCTTAATACTAACTCCTTTTACAATGTTTAAACAATTCAAAAATCCTTAAACTCCACAAAGCATGCATGAAAATTCAAACTTTGGCATAGAAAGGAGGTGGTGGGCCTATGTTGCAAGTCAAATCCCCCTTCATGCATGATTATATGCCAATAGTTGGGCATTTAATTTAATCTTGAAGCTAAGTTGAAACATTGATTGCATGAAAATTAAGGAGAAAAACATGACTTGTCAATTTGTCAACTACAATCAAATCCAAATTACTCCACCTTTGCAATAAAAACAAATTAAAGATTGAATTATGAATGAAATATCCATATAATAGTATAAAATTTCATGTAAATACATTTTTAACTCTTTGATGACCAATTCCAACACCAATCTCAAATTTGGCCATTTGAACAATTAGGCCAACTAAGCCAAACATGCCTATTAGTCAACTTGTGCACTTGGAATTAATTAAAACTAAAACAAGAAGCTGTGAAACATGAAAATACAATTAAATAGACCTAGAACAACTTTCTTCATCACTAGATATGTGATTTTCATGAGAAAATTCTTACCATTCAATCAATAGGGTTGACTAGGCCTATTTGGCTCCATTTTCCAACTGACTAGAAATTTTGATTGAACTAGTAGGATCACTTACAAGATGAATTATGATTGAATGAATACTTTAAGATGAATAATATGTCTTAGGATTAAATCTCCATTGATTATATTCCTTTGAACTTCTCTGTACGTAGTTTTACATGATTTTTTTCCATAAAAACATGATTTATACCCTCATATATATAGATCCATGCATAAAATTCACATTTATGGAATCCTATATAAGTATACTTGATGTTTTAAATTTTTTTAGGTTGATCCATTGTAATTTTATATAAATAAAATACACTTTTCTCAAAACTAGTATTTTAGGGGTTTAGGAGGATTTTAAAGTTGAATCTTCAAAACAATGATTCATGAAGTAAAGACATCAAAATATTTAATTTTTTACATTTATGTATATATAAATAATCCCTTAACATCTATAAAAATATTGGATTCCCATACAAAAGATATGAAAAGTTACCACGTGGAGGAAATTTAGCTGTAGGGTTTAGCTTGCATTTTAGGCTGCCTACACTCTTAAATATTTTTCATAAATTTAAGCACATAAAATTATATAAATTTTTCATTAATTTTAATTACATATGTGTCTATAAATCATACTAACAAATATCAGCCAAAATCCACACGTGTTGAAAGATACGAGCATCTAAACATGAGGCTTGAAAGGGTGCCTATAACTACAAAAAGTGCAAAAATTCACCAAGATGAAAATATCTATTATAAAAATATAAAATTAATAAAAAAATAATCATGGGACCTGTACCATGCTATAAAAAAACTTTAAAATAATATTTTTCTTGAAAATTAAAAAAAACCCTTTTTGGCCTATATGCCTATTTGATTACAAAATCTTGAATCAGCATGGTTTACATATAGTTTAGAGTTGTTACACTATTTAAAGGTATTATTATTATTTAAAAATATCATCCATTTATTTTATAACTTTAACCTAGGCTTAGAAACCTTTTTAGCACTCCAGAACACTGCTTGCTCCAATGGTGATCTCCAACAAACATACTGATGACTCTGATAAAAAATATAGTACTTAAACTTATATAATTGTCATAATTTTTTAAAAAAGTTTCACCAACTCATTATGTCCCTATGTACCAAATTTCAAGTCAAAATTCCACCTATAGCTCCCAAAATCCTCAATTTTCCCTCAAAAATAACCCATGTGCATGGACTGTCTACAATTTTGACAATGTTTTGAATGTTTTAAAGTGTTTTCATGGTATTTATAGTTTTAAAAGGTGAAAATTATTCTTTATTTAGTAAAATATTGCTTTAAATATATTGAAAAGAACCTCTACCCCTATTTACAAGCATGTCAAGACCTCTAATAAGGCATTTTAGGCATTCCCAATGGCATATTCCATACAATGTCCTAAAAATACAAGACTAATTGAAGTTTATGGTTTTAATTTTCATTTAATTTCATATTAAATTCATTATAAACCCCTTGGATTATGCTTTTTTTAAAATACTATGTTTGTATTGCCACATTTGACTATATGTGAAGCTTAAGTAGCGCTTACCTTTGATACTCCTGATGCCAATGATTAACCCAATGCTATGATGATCATAATTTTTTCTCTATCCTATATCCTCCTTCAGCAAGAAATTTTGTAATTGGTGTTAGTCTGTTGTAGGTCTACTTTCTGAAAAGTGGCTTGTAGGTTGTCATTTAGTATTTGATGTAAATCTATTTGGAGAAGCCTTTCATTAGCCCTTACCAATGCTCCACATATTTGTAGCCTCTTATTTGAATGATAATACCTCTCGAAATAAAACCCATTTTAAGTTTATATAAACCCTTAAAACATCAAACATCTTCTTGATTGTGGCACTTCATTGTTGATTGTAGGTGCATTTATTAGTGTACAGACTATAGGCTTTATATAGGTTATAGGAGTCCATCATGATGGTTGTACATCCTTCAAATATATTTTATATCCATCTCATGTCTTATAAATATAAATTAAATCATATCATGAATAAATAACTACCCTAATTATCTCTTGTCAACTTCATCATACAAAGGTGTTTAAGATCATTTCAAAGCTCAGTTATAAAGAGAGTCAACACCCTATTGTAGGTGTTGACTATATAATTTGATTGAATTGAGGTAGAACATACCCTAAGATTGTGGCATAAGTATTTTGTGAGTCTTGGCATTTATTAACATGAATTTGAAAGGCACATGAATAAAAGTCACTTGGAAGAAATCCTTTATAATCTCCTTCCTCATTTCCCCCCACATTTGAATCCATCTCTATGCTTCTTGAGGTCTTTTATAGATTGAGTTCAAGATCTAGCCTTTAAGAAACCTTGAGAAACATAGCATCATGTTTTTATCCCTAATATTTTATTCCAATAAACTTCATAATTTTTCCTTCAGATTTATGCCTTCTAGGAATTTCCAAGGGTCTAATCCATCCTCTTGGCTGAAGGTCTACTAAAGAATTGGCTGTAGGTACCTACTAAGAATAAGCCTCTTTCATTTTTATTCCCTATAAACAATTCCTTAGGTTTCCTTAAGGCTTATGAAGGGTCCATAATGATCCTACCTTCATTGTAATAGTGACCCAAAGAGGAGCTTGTAGGGCTTGATTAGGCATTTTGGGGCATTTTGTACATTTAAACCCATATATACTTTATAAATTATCCTTTTGAGTATACCACTCACCTTACTATTTATAGTCAACAAAACATCAACCAACATAGTCCTCTATGACCTATTGACTATTATCACAACTTGTCTGTGCTTAAAACCTATGAGTGAGCATGTAGGAGTCTTTTCTTGATTTTAGACTCATTTTAAATTTGAAAAGCCTTGTTCCTAAATTATCATTTATATAAGTCTCTTTCAAAACAAAACTATGCTTGCTAGCTCAAACTTACTTCAAAATAAAACTCCTCAAGATCCAAATCTCATGCAAATAGATCTCCCTACAAGGCATGTGATTGTAGGTGCCTTAGTAGGGATATAAGTATGTTTGATTTAGGGTTTACAAACCTTCACACCCTATATGATACTTTTACTCCTCAAGGTTTGAAAATTTTTGTTTGAAACTTAGCTTGACTTTTAAAATTTATACCATGTTTTATGATTTTGATGACCATCCTCTAATGTGACTATATCCCTACTCTTTAAGATGGATGCATGATGGCACTTTGTATGAACTGAGTATGGGTTTAATATATTTAAGATATTTTATAGTGGTTAAAATAAGTGTGAAGGTGCCTTCTTTCCAATGGATGGTTCCAAAACAACCTCAAATCCCATTACTAAGTTGTTCCATATCCTTAAGACCTTCACAAGAGTTATCCATCTTGATTTCCTACACCTTAACTCCCAAGACTGGTTGTAGATGCATTAAGCATATTCTAATAGTTATGCATTAGGACTATGTGACTTTTAAATCCTTCTAAGGTTTAAAGTCTAAATGTACTTGATAGTGTTTTTTCTTAGATCTTTGATACACTTTGATAAGTCCCTTGAGTAACCAACACCCTCAATAGCTGTGGGTAAACCTTAATTGGTTATAATTTCTTTTGTTAATGGTTATAAGTCATCATAACATGGAGACTTAACTTGATAAAACTTAAATTCATGCTCTTATATCAAATAACAATATCAATACATTTATTACAATAGTCTATTGACCTTGCATAGATCATAATGAGTTACATAAGAATTATGCAATTTCCCCATATGAAATGACTATGTTATGATTGTATTGTATAGATTCGACTAAAATTGACCTTGAGGAAGGTCATAATTTATTAAAATATTATTTTATTTCATCCATTTGGTTTGAGGAGATAATTTGAAAATAAAAACTTCAAAGTGTCTGTTGCTTGTCCAAAAGCCTTGACTTATGTTCTTGATTCCGTCTATTGCTATCATGATTGTAGGCCATCATCCTCTTAACCATTCATGATGTTCCATTGACGTATACTTCTCTTAAATGAATTTTAATATGTCCCTATCAACCATTGGCTCTTTGAAGATGAAACTAGGTGATGAAGATGATGTGATGGTGTGTGACATGGAGAAGGGTAAATGAAACTCATGAAATGAGTTTACAAAAGCTTGAAGACCATGCGAAATGACTGATATATGGTAGTGAGATGAGGTAAGTGAGATGGACGTGGGAAAGAGTATGAAGGAACATGAAAAATTTTACCTAAATCATCTTATTAAAAAACAAACCAATGATCATCACATCCACCTAATTTGGAAGCCATTATAGGAGGGAAAGAGATAGAAATTAAATCATGATTTTCTACAAAAACCTTAAAATTTGCAAAATTCCTTAAAGAATTCTAAACTATCTCCCTTTGAGACACTTGAAAGCATGAAGGTGACTTCTTGGCCATGAAAATTGAATAATATCTAAGATTTATGCATTTAAACCATGAAAGCTTCATAAAAACCCTACAAATCACAAAAACTTGACAATTTGAGGTTGCCTTCTTCTTTAAGGACCATACAATTCTTCCATGCAAGCTTGTCAATAATAAATATTGATTCGCTGAGTTTGGGACCTCTATTTGACCTTGAATTAGATGAATAACAGCTGAAAGATACTATATAAGGGTCGAACAAGTTCTCAATATTTTGAAGTAAGTTGATTTTTTTTTGAGATTGCCTTGGAGAGGAGAAAATGGAGAAAAATATTTGCCTTTCTGGTTGTAAGGAAACAAAAGTTGACCTAACTTCAAATGGATAGTTCATGAGCTTGGATAATACAATTGAGAAACTAATTAGACCATTAGGAATCCCTCTAAGTTTAATTTATTCACCCTAAAATTGAGAATTATACCCTCCTCTAACAGTCCATACCAATAGAAAACCTACATGTAGGTCTCTCTATGCCAAGAAGCAAAGTGTTAATAAGAGGCTAGTTTTGGGCCTTTATGACCATAAATTTCGATGAAAATTCTCATTAAGTTTGAGTATTCCTTTAATATTATAAAATATACCTTGGATGTACAAATTATATATGGATTTTGTACTATCTTACAAAATGAGAGAAAAAGAGTCTTTTTTTTTCCTTTAAAAGACTACCGAAGCCTTCCACCATTTCATAAAGAACATTTGAGAAACATCACATGAAATTCATGTAAAATTATACTTTTTAAAAACTTTTTCATGTGTTAAACTTAGAAATAGGCATGTGTGGGGTGGAAAAGGGCGCTTTTTAGTTATTAAGCATATTAAAACACTTTTTCATGACTTGAAACTTAGGACATAGGCTATTTTAATGTTTTAAAACATATTAAAATATCTTTTGGAATAAAATATTCCCTTTTGAACCATTTTTTGATATTTTTCCTAAAATTAGCATTTTTAGGCCATAATTCATTGGTTTGACCAGCTACAAATGGATATTAGTGAGATTTAGGAATGTTTTGAATGATAGGGATAGTAATTTAACTTTGGCAGGCTAAATTACTAAAAAAATTGGAAATTTTTAGGTATTGACCAGCCTATTGGTAAAAAAAATTCAAAATTTCTAGCAATGATAGGTCAAGACAAACATTAAAACTAAGAAAGCTTACATACCAAGACACAACATGAGAAGCTGACACAAACAACAATAAACATGTGCACATGCACACTTAGAGGAATGGACAACAATAACTAGAAAGGAAAAAATAATTATTGAAAGCATGTGTTTAAAATGACTTAGAGGAATGAAACTATGACTATGTATAAAGGAGTGACTCTACTAATAGTAGTATTTAAAAAACATCCTATTCATAGGAATGAGAAGCTCTTCTCCATTCAATCTGGATAACTAAAAAGCATTGTTATTCTTACAATCAGTGATAATATAAGGTCCACTCTAAAGGCTATAAAATTTGGAGTGCTTACTTGGCTTTGCACACTCTTTAGCCTATTTGAGTACTGTGTCTCTTTGTTAAAATATGTTTTATGAATCTCTATTGTCAAATGTCTTATTGACCTACTACTAGTTTCACCACATGGTGTGCATAACATCATATCTTATCTCCTCTAATTCTCTTATTTTATTCATTTTGACTTTTATTGCATCATTTTTGAGAAGCTCTAGCTGGTGTGTAAGCTCTAAAGTTGGAAGTTAAAATGAGATAGTTAGCCTTACTTCTCTTTCATAAACTATGAGATAAGGTGAATGAACATTGGCCTTCTTAGGGATGATTATATAAACCCATAAAGTAGTCTTCAACTTTATATACCAAGATCTCTAATTATCTTCCATTATTCTTTTGATGATTTGAATCAAGTTCTTGTTAGTGGACTCAGCTAGTCCATTACCCTATGGATAGTAATTTTAGGAATATGTTAAATAAATACCATGTTTAAGATCCCATTCACCTACCTTTTCATTATTAAATGCCAAATCATTATCTGATATTATAGTAGAAGGTGCTCCAAAATGATTGACTAGGCTCTCAAGAATTCAATCATGGAGTTCTCATTTTCCTCCTTCAAAGGCATTGCTTCCACCCACCTACTAAAATATTCTATAGATATCAATACCCACTTATGACCAACATTGGATGGAGGATGAATCATTCCAATTAATTCTAAAACCCATTACATGAAAGGTTGTTCAACCAGAATTGACTTTAATGGCATAACAACTAATCTCTATTTCACTACAAACATTGCACACTTTTCACATTTCCTAACCCATGAATGTGCATATATGAATAAATTGTGCCAAAAATAATAATCTCTAATGATTTTTTTAGCTATGTTTTTAGATTTAAATGACCTCCAAAAGGACTATCTTGAAATTGTGTAAAAATCTTGTCAAATTGACTAGTTTCAACACACCTTAAAAGCATACCTCTAATGTCCTTATTGAAAAGCACTCCATCAATAAAAATTTATGGTACTAATTACTTCTTGAAGTGTCTTCTTTATGATTAATTCAAACCCTTTGGACACTCTTTATTTTAAATAAATCTAGCAATGTTCTATGTCCAGCTTGTGGGAGGTGTATTTTCAGCTTTATGTTGAGTGCCTTTAATTGTCAAAATTGTTTCTTTTTATTTTTTCAAATCTTCTGTAAAATATTGACATAATATTTTCCTTAGAATATATTTTTAACATTGAGTTAAATTTCATATTCCATGCACTTAGTGACCCATCCAACTCTTTTTTGGCTCATATCTCTGTTAAGAATGAAGGATTTCACACTTGGATGAGCTATCATTAGTATAATCTTATTATTTGAAACCAAATGTTTGAATTTTTATAGACCTCTTATAATAACAAATAAATTTTACTATAAAAATGAATACCTCTGTTCATAACCCTTTAAATATTGACTAAAGAAAGTAATGGGATGTTCCAAACCTTCATCATTCTGATGGATAAGCATGGCTAAAATAATACTAGAAGTAGAGAAAGCATACAAGAATAAATCCTCACTAAAATTGAAATTGAGAAAATTAGGAGGATTTTATTGCTTCCTTGATAGATTAAAAACTCATTTTACATTCTTTACTCCAATTGAACTCTTGGTGTTTCTTTAGCATTTGAGTAAGTGGCCTTAGTTCTACAAAACCAAGAATGGATTTTTTGATAAATTTTATCTTACCTAAGAAGCTCTGTAACATTTTTTTGTGTTTAGGCAATGATAGATCAAGGATTGAATCTATTCTCTCAGAATCAATGTAAATAATAGCTTTAGACACCAAATGCCCAAGAAATCTCCCCTCATGCACTAAAAAAAACTTTTCTTTGGATTCAATGAGACTCCAAATTATCTACATCTATTATTAGGATTATTTGAAAATTCTATAATATAATCAAGATAAATTAAAACCATTTCACTCAAAATAGCATGAAAATCAACATCCATTTCCATTTGGAAATTAGCACCAACATTGCAGAGTCGAAAAGGCATTTTATTATAAGCAAAAGTACCCCATTTGATGGTGAAAGTTGTTTTATGCTAGTCTTTCTCTTTCACCAATATCTAGTTATATCATGAGTACCCATCTAATAAAGATAACCTTTGTGAACCTACTACCCTCTATAAAAATTGATCCATAGAAGGGAGTGGATAGTGATCCTTTAATGATACTCTATTTAAATCTCTAAAATATACACAAAGTCTTATCTCTCCATTTTTATTTCTCACTAGAACAAGGTTTTTTTACCCATGTTGAATTCTTAATAGGAAAAAAAATACATTATTCAATATTCTTTGTAAGCTTGTTCCTCATGAGAATTTCAACCCTGGGGTTGATAGGCCTTTATTTTTATCTTACCAATTTTACATCTATTTCAAGACCAATTGTATGCTATCAAAATTTGTGATTAAAACATTTCAAATCATGGTATTACCAAGAAAATACATCCATTAATTTCTAACAATGAAATGAAAGCTACTCTCTCAGAATTAGCATTAACTTTACCCAACTTGAGTAGCTTACCTTTAACTATGCTAATTTACTCATAGTGCTCTTTATTAGAAGAAATGCTCACCTTATATTTTGTTAGCTGATAATATTCATTAAATATTCTTTATAAATTCACCAAACCTTTATCCATATTATTTTATTTCAATTTCATAATTTGATTTCTATATTGATCTTATAATTTATCATGATTTATTTGGCAAAACTCTACTTCATTCTATAAAAAAATATGTTATTTGTTTATTAGATGAAAAAATTAATATCTTACATCATTGTTCAAGACTGAAGGCCTACATACAACCTTTATTTGGGTCTTATTTTTATTTTCCTTAATTTTATTTAGAATATCATACAATGCTCCTATGGTAGCAAGTCTATCTACATGTTGATTTGCTCCTCTAGGAATGGAGCAAATGTCAAATGCAAGGAAATATTTCATGAGATCAAAAAATATATGTTTTTAGGACTTAAAAAGAGGATTATTTTATTCACTTAAACCTTTTAATTGATTTTACACTTACTATTACCTTTCACCTGCAAGAGCTTAATATCCCTCTTCCTAGCTCACTAAAGGCCATATATAACAGATTCCTAATCTATAGTATTGGGAGTAAAAATAAAATATAATATAAAAGAATAATAATACATTTGATTCTTTTGTGAAAATTACATTACACCATCCCCACTTCCATTATTTTTTTTTGAATCCATCAAATAATACATTTCAAACTCCTTGATCGTGCATTAAGCTAGTGAGACTAGCCAATAAGTCACCCTCCTAATGCATACAATGGACTCCAAAAACAACATATTATATACTTTTATAAGGGTCATTTACATTATTTTCATTATCCTAATAATATAGGATAATATCTGGTATACCCTTAAGAGGCTTATAAGTCTCTTGCTCAATGATGTTATCATCTTCTTCTGAAATATTGCAATTCACATTTGACATATTTGGCATATATGGCTCAAGGTAAAATATAGAAATAGGATACAATATTATGGTTACTTTGGTTTCATACCTAGTTATAAAACCATGTATGACCAATCTAAGGAAAGGTAACCTCTTATTTTGGTAGTGAAATCTCTGGATAGGCCTAGTGTAAAATATGGAGGTAGAACAACAAAAACAACAACATCCTATAAAATGGTGAAGTTTGGAAAAGAAACAAGAATGATTTTTAGATCTTTCAACACACTTAAATAATTTTTAAGATACCCATATAATTTCAAGACACCTTTCTCATGGGATTCATATTGCAATACTAACTTATTAGCTATTGATTTGGGCATGATAGAGGAACTAACCCCACTATTAATCATATAATTTTGAACTAAACAATCTCTAATGATAAAATAAGGTAAAATGAAGGAGGTTTAGTCACCTTAAGAGGTTGAGACTAAACATATAGATTAGAATTAGTTATGAGAACACTTAATTTTTTATTTTAGGTGGTATGTCAATGATATTGAGCTTTGAAGTTTACTCTTGCAAGTACTACTTTTGTCCTAAGATTAGCAATGTATCCCACATTGAAATTGATATTGAAGTCTTCTTCATATGATCCACAATACTGCATGGAGAAGTGGTGAGCATAAGGAGATCCTATATGTTGTGTAAATTGAGGAATATAAGGTCCTTTCACATTCTTATCTTTTAGATCTTGAGCTTGATGATTTAAACTTTTTTGAGGTAGCTTACGTGTAGTCATCTTTTATTGTGGTTGAGAAGGAGGTAATACCCTATTAGGACCTAAAACTTCACCAATTTATATTTTCTTGGATCTCATATGGGTTTTAACTAAATTATCAATATTAGGTAAATATTGACTTTGATTTGTAGCCAAGTGCTCAAAAGAATTCTAATCTTCCTAGAAGTTCACAAATATAGTTTTAGTAGGTGTCTTACCACTACCTTCTCCGTATTGATCTAACACTTTTAATTTAGTTAATGAAGGAACGTCTCGAAGAGAAAGAGAATATTAATTATTCTAAGAAGGTTCCTAGTTTTCAAATTAAATAAGAATTGAACTCTATTGCATAAAATATTGATGAGAGATCTCACTCATTGGAGTCATTACCATGTTGTTTGTTTGATCCCATTGATTGGTCTATTGTCCTTCTTGAGCATAGTTGATATGAGTTAGCACAATAGCTTTGGAATTTATTAAAGAATTAGGATTATACTACCTTGATTGATAATGTTATCCTTATCCTTGCTAATTAGATTGATAGGATGGTCTATTAGACTAATAATTATGATTAGTATTCTAATATGGCCTATATGGTGGAGCTTGTTGCCTCTCCGTTGTAACCAAATTATTATTCTAAGCCTTAATAAGACTCTATACCTTCTATAATTTTTTAATTTGATCACCTTATATTTTATGGAACTTTGATGACTCCAAAATTAGAGAAATAGTTAGGACCAGAGGATGGATCTTAGGAAAAAGAGGCATTGGTGGCCTTAAAGATAACTTACCTACTTGTATAAGGCAATTTTCATCTTTTATTATTACTCTAAAATCTTTAGGTAAATTGTTCCCTCCCATGAACTAGATCATGATAGCCACATATGAATTAATAGACTTTAAATAGTAAAAAAAATCATAGTTGGGTGTAGGCTTGATCACTGCAAGAATTATATCCCAAGTCTTCTAGAATCTATAGTTGAAATCGACAATGAATTCATGACTAAATATCTTAATTGTTATAAGCTGATCCATAAGTGAAATATGATCACTTTTATCTTAAAAGTGTTTACATAAGACCTCTACAATTTTATCTCAGTTGTTGATTGATGTAAGAACCAACCCTCTATGCCACTGAAGTACTTTCCCTTTGAAATAATTTTCCAACAGCCTAATTTCTACATATTCTTGTCACATGATGCACTAAACAAATATTATAAATATCTATAATATGTTCTATAGGAGTTTTTGGATTTTATCCTATAAAATAAGGAAGAGCCTTCATAGCAAAAATTGGAATATCATCCCATTGAGTGAGATTGAGAGGACTACCACCATTGAATGCAACAAAAGCCTATCTTCTAGGAACAACCATCTGAGGTATAAGATTTAAAATAATATTTAGCTAAACAATATTAGCTTTAATAAGAGGATTTTGTGTAGTAATAGGGGAAATAGAAGGTGTAATATTTGGATTTGACTGAGAGGCTTTCTTCTTCTTTACTAATTGGAATGTTAGCTGAGTGAAATATATTTCTTTCCCTTTTCTAGAGGATCGTGTGATAAATATTAGTGGTATGAAAATTATAAAAATATAAAAATGAAAATATAAAAATGAATAATATATGTGGATACATAGATAACAATTCAAAGTTGTGAATAAGTTTTCCCACTAGCCATGCCAGAAATTGTTATCAATCTACAGTGTACCCTGCTTGAATATGTGAAAATCACACCCTCACTCTAGCTAATACAATTAGAACTTTTCAAAGTGTGGGTGACTACATACTAAGAAGAACCTCTAGATAGGGTTGGTTCCCTTAAGATTTATCTATAAAAACTAATCTACTATTGATTTTGGGATGAAAAGGGGAAGAAGAAATTGAAGGGAAATCTTATCTAATAGGGTGATGCCCCTGAATTATTTGTATCCTCTAGAATCTATTGAAACTAATGCATGCATATAATAAATAAAAAGTCCTATATTTACATTAAGCATAATTATTTTAGATGAAGGATAAAAAGAATTTTGGATTACAAAATTCCTTTTTTTCACCTTTTCAAATGACTTACAAAAGGTGAGATAGAAATAAATAGGTGAGGAAGGGACCTACAAAAAGATGATATAATCCAACTTATGTGTTGATACATAATCAATTACACTCTATTATTTCTCAAAACTTATATGCAAAATAAAAAATCCTCCTTTTTAGCTTGAGGAATTATGAAAAATGGCTTCGAAAAGCCAATATATATGTCAAAAACAAAGCTTCAACCAATGTAGCATTAATTTAAGAGAAGGATTAGTCTTGGTTGGCTAACTCAATAATAACTCCTTTTACAATGTTTAAACAATTCAAAAATCCTTAATCTCCACAAAGTATGCATGAAACTTCAAACTTTGGCACAGAAAGAAAGTGGTAAGCCTATGTTGACAAGTTAAATCCCCATTAATGCATGATGATACACCAATATTTTTAATGATAAATCTATTTTATTTAATCTTAAATCTAAGTTGGAACATTGATTGCATGAAAATCAAGGAGAAAAGCATGACTTGTCAATTAGTCAACTATAATCAACTCTAAATAGCTCCACCTTTGCATGAAAAAAACTTAAAAGATTTAATAATGCATTAAATATCCATGGAAAAATATAAAATTGGTGTGTAAATCCATTTGGAACTGTTTGATGACCAATTCTAATGCCAATCTCAAATTTGGCTTTTTGAACAACTAGGCCAACTAAGCCAAATAGGCCTATTAGTCAACTTGTGCACTTGGAATACATTAAAAATAAAAAAATAAGACATAAAACTTGAAAAAAAAATGAATTAGACCTGGAATAACTTTATTCATCACCAAATATGTGATTTTTATGAGAAAACTCTCACCATTCAATCAATAGGGTTGACTAGGTCTATTTTGCTCCATTTTCCAGCAGACTAGCCATTTTGATCGAGCTAGTAGGATCACTTATAGGATGAATTATTATAAAATAAATATTTTAAGATGAATAAAAATTCCTATGATTAAATCTCAATTGATTATATTCCATTGAAAGTATCTCTAAATCATTTTACATGCTTTTTTGCACAAAAAACATGGTTTATGCCATCATATGTACAAATCCATGCATAAAATTGACATCTATATAATAATATATAAATTTAATTAATTTATGAAAAATTTTAAATTTGATCCATGGTAATTGGATGGCAATAAAATCCATTTTTCTCGAAACTAGCTTTTTAGCGATTTAGGAGGGTTTTAAAGTTGAATCTTCAAAATGATGATTCATGAAGTAAAAACCTCCAAATAATAAAATTTTTACATTAATGTATGTCACAATATCCCCCTTAACATCACTTAAATTATTATATTCCCATGCAAAAGATATGAAAAGTTACTATGTGGAGGAAATTTGCCTATGGGGTTTAGCTTGCATTCTAGGTTGCCTACACTCTTAATGATTGTTCATAAAGCATATACCATAAAATGATATCAATTATTAATTAATTTTAATTAAATATGGCTTATAAAATCATACTAATATTTTTTTTCCAAACTCCACATGTGGTGAAAGATACGAGCATATGAACAAGAGGCTTGAAAGGGTGCCTAGGACTGCAAAAAGTGAAAAACTTTGTTAAGATGAAAATAGCTCTTAAATAGATTTTAAATTCATAAAAACATCATAATATGACCTTTAAAATTATATTAAAACACTTTTAAATATATTTTGGTTGAAAATTCAAAAAACACTCTTTTTGGCCTATATACGTATCTGTTTGCTTACAAAATACTGAATGAGCATAGTTTGAATATAGTTTGGGGTTTTAAAAATATTTAAAGGTATTATTATTAATTAAAAACATCATTAAATGCTTTTAGAACTTTCCATTTGGATTCAAAACCTCTGTATCACTCCAAAACACTGCCTACTCCAACGGTGATCTCCAATGGACATGTTGATTACTGTGACAAAATAGAGAGTACTTACACTCATCCAATTTCCATGAAACTTTTTCATAAGTTTATCAACTCATGTTGGCATTGTGTACCAAATTTGAAGTAAAAAATCAACATGTAGTTCTTAGAATCTTTAATTTTCCCTCAAAAATGACCCATGTGCATGGCATGTCTACATTTTTGACTAAGTTTTGGATGTTTTCAAGTGTTTTCATGGTTTTTAGAGGTTTTAGAAGTCAAAAATCATCTTTATCTAGTACAATATTCCTTTCAAGAGCTTAAAGAGAACCTCTACCCCTATTTCCAAGCATGTCAATACCTCCAACAAGACATTTTAGGCCTTCCCAATGGAATATTCCATATAATGTCCCATAAATACAATCCTCATTGAAGTTTATTATTTTAATTTTCATTTAATTTAATATGACCTTCTTTATAAACCCCTTGGCTTAAGCTTATTTCAAAAGACTATTTTTGTATTGCCATATTTGAGTGTAAGTGAAGCTTGAGTAGCACTTACCCTTGATACTCCTCATGCCAATGATTAGCCCAATGCTATGATGATCATAATTTTTTATCTAGCCTATATATTCCTTCATCCTTTATATATTTTATAACTAGTGTTAGTCTATTGTAGGTCTAGTTTCTCAAAAGAGGCTTGTAGGTTGTCATTTAGTATTGGATGTAGATCTAGTTTGAGAAGCCTTTCATTATCCGTTACCAAGGACCCACATATTTTTAGCATCTTATTTTAAAGTACCAAACACCTTCTTGACTATGGCACTTCATTGGTGACTTTAGGTGCATTTGTTAGTTTGCAAACTTTAGGCTTTATATAGGTAGTAGGAGTCCATCATGATGGTTTGAAGTCCTTTGAAGATATTTTATATCCATATCATGACTTCTAACTATAAATGATATCATATCATAAATCAATAACTACTCCAATTATCTCTTGTCAACTTCATCACACCTTGATAAATCTAGTATCATGTTTTGATCATAGGATATTCCATTAAACTTCATAACTTTTCCTTGATATTTATGCCTTATAGGCCTTTCCAAGGGCCTAATCTATCCTCTTGTCTACAGGTGTAATGAGGAATTGGTTGTAGGTGCCATTTGTTGACTGTATAGTGATAGTTGAATGAAAACTATCTTTCTTTCTTACTCCTCTTCCTCCTACTAAGGGTAAGCCTCCTTCATTTTTATTCCCTCTAGTGCTTTAGGATTCCTTGAGCCTTATGAAGGATCTATAATGACGCTACCCTCACTATAAAAGTGACCTAAAGAGGAGCATGTAGAGCTTGATTAGGCATTATAGGTCATTTTTTACATGTTAACCCATATATACTTTGCAAATTATCCTTCTAAGGGGACCACTCACCTTACTATTTATATTCAACAAAACATTAACAAACATAGTCCTCAATGATCTATTGACTATTATCACAACTTGACTATGATTAAAACCTATAAGTAATCTTGTAGGAGTCTTTTATTGATTTTTGACTCATTTTTAATTTGAAAATACTTTTTCCTAAAAGTTCATTTATAGTAGTCTCTTTCAAAACAAAACTATGCTTGCTATCTCAAACTTACTTCAAAAGAAAAATCCACAAGATCCAAATCTCATACAATTAGGCCTCCCTACAAGGCAAAGGCCTATAGGTGCCTTAGTATGGTTGTAGGTATGTTTTATTTAGCGTTCAAAAACCTTCAAACCCTATATTATAATTTTACTCCTCGAGGCTTGAAAATTTCCCTTTAAACCTTGGATTGACTATCCAACTTTAGACCATGTTTTGTGACTTTGATGACCATCCTCTAAGGTGGCTACATCCATACCCTTAAAGATGGTTGCATGATGCCACTTTGTATGGATTGAGTATGGGTTTGATCTATTGAAGAGATTTGATAGTGGTGAAAAAAAGTGTGAATGTCCCTTCTTTCTAATGGATGGTTCCATAACAACCTCAAATCCCCTTCTGAGTTGTTCCATATCCTTAAGACCTTCACAAGAGTTATCCATCTTGATTGCCTACACCTTAACTCCCAAGACTAGTTGTAGATGTAATAAGAATCTTATAATAGTTATTTATTATGCCTGTGTTCCTTCCAAATCCTTTTTAGGTTTAAAATCTAAATGTACTTCACATTGTTTCTTCTTAGATCCTTGATATACTATGATAAGTCCCTTGAGTAACCAACACCCTCATTATCTGTGGGTAAACCTTATTTGGTTATAGTTACTTCTATTAATGGCTAGAAGTCATCATAGTATGGAGACTTCACTTGAAAAAATTAAATTCATTCTCTTGAAACTACTGATTAGATCTATACCTTTGTTACAATAGTTTATTAACCTTACGTATATCATAAGGAGTTACATAAGAATTATGCAATTTCCCCACTATCAAATGACTATGTTATGACTATATTTTATGGATTTGATATAAATTGACCTTGAGGAAGGTCACCATTTATGAACATATTATTTTCTTTCATCCATTTTGTTTGAGGAGATAATTTTAAAAGTAAACCTTCAAAGTGTCTCTTACTTGTTCAAAAGCCCTAACTTATGTTCTTGATTCCATCTATTGCTATCATGGTTGTAGGCCATCATCCTCTTGAATTTTTATGATGATCCATTGACATATATCTTCTCTTTAATGAATTTAAAGATGTCCCTATCAGCCATTGGCTCTTTGATGATGAAACTAGGTGATGGAGATGATTTGAAGGTGTGTGACATGGAGAAGGGTGAATGAAACTTATAAAAGGATTTTACAAAAGATTGAAGACCAAGGGAAATGACTGATATATGGTAGTTAGATGGGGTAAGTGAGATAGAGGTGGGAAAGAGCATGAAGGAACATGACAAAGGTTAACTAAAGCATATTATGAAAACACAAACTAATTATCATCACATCCACTTGATTTAGAGGCCATTGGAGGAGGGAAAGAGATAGAAATTGAATCATGGTTTTCTCCAGAAACCTTAAAATTTGCAAAAACTCCTTAAATAATGCTAAACTACCTACCTTTGAGACACTTGAAAGCATGGAGGTGACTTCCTAGCCATGAAACTTGAAGAATATCTGAGAGTTATGCATTAAAACCATGAAATATTGATGAAAAACCTACAAGTCACAAAAACATGATAATTTGAGGCTGCCTTCTTCTTCAAGGATTGTACAATTCTTCCTTATAAGATTACCAATACTACAAATTGATTGGTTGAGTTTGGGACCTCTGTTTGACTTTGAATTTGATGAATAAAAGCTAAAAGAGGCCATGGAAAGGTATAAAAAGTTCTCAATATTATGAAACATGTTGATTTTTACTAAGACTCTACCTTAGAGGGGAGAAAATGGAGAAAAATAGTTGCTTTTCTAGTTGCAAGGAAATAAAATTTAACCTAACTTCAATTTGATGATTCAAAAGCCTAGAGAATCCAATTGAGAAACCACTTAGACCATTAGGAATCCCTCTAAGTCTACTTTATTCACCCCCAAATTGAGAACCTTACCCTCCTTTAGTAGTCCATACCAGTAGAAAACCTACAAGAAGGTACCTCTATGCAAAGAAGCAAAGTGTCAATAAAAGGCTAGTTTTGGGCCTATATGGACATGAATTTCAATGAAACTCCTCATGAAGCTTTATCATTTCCTTTAGATGATAAAACCTACCTTGTATGTATGGATTTATATTATCTTGTAAAATGAGATAAAAAGAGTCTTTTTTGCCTTTAAAATACTACCAAAGCCTTCCACTACTTCTTAAAGAAATTTTGAGAAGCGTCACGTTCCATTAATGAAAAATTAGAATATTGGAAACCTTTTTCATGTTTTAAACTTAGAAATAGGCATGTGTGGGGTGGAAAAGGGCCCCTTTTTTTGTCTATTTAGCATATCAAAACAATTTTCATGACTTAAAACTTAGGACATAGTCTATTTTAATGTTTTAAAACATATTAGAAGCTATTTTGGAATAAAGTATTCCATTTTTGAACCATTTTTTACATTTTCCTTGAAAATTAGCATTTTCAAGCCATAATTCATTGGTTTAACTAGTTACAAAGGGATATTGGTGAGATTTAGGAAAGTTTTGAATGATAGGGATAGTAATTTGACCTTGACAAAACAAATTACTAATAGTATATACTATTTTCATACCATTAATATCCATAGGCTCAAGCCCTTATGAGTTGTTAATATGATCCAAGTATTAAACTAGCAACTTTTGAGCATAAAAAAGCATTTTTTTCTAAACCTCTTTAGATGTGTCATTATTATGGTTTAAGAGAGGTTTATGAATGTTTGGGAATCTTAGGCATGGTTTATAGAGGTCAAATCCTAGATCTCTAAAATAGCCATGCCAATTTTAAGCCAATAGGCCTTATCTCCTTCCGTGAATAGTTGGACTCTTAATTCATCATAATCAAGCTATGGTGAGCACTTAAAGATGTCCCTTATGGGAAGAACATGCTCTTTGAATGACTTTTGTATGCCTAAAAGTATAAATATCCACTTTGATGACTTCTCAAGGTCCTTGAATTTATTCAAAATGATTTAGAACACTGTGATGAACATCAACACTTACATTGGAAATGTTTAAATTACCCAAATTAATATCTATTTCACCCTTTGATGGCACAGTCATGGTAGAGGTTTTATAATGATCTATTTTTAGACCTTATCCATGAATATTTGCCTAAAAACTAGAGCTATGAGCCACTTTACATCATATATAGCATGAATATTACATTAGAGAGCTCATTAAGTAGCACCATTCACCTAATTGCATCATTTGACCTCCATTACATACATGAAGCCATGCATTTGAACACTTGCACCTCTCTATTTGATGAACCGGTCATGGAGGTCAACATGGAGGCTACCAAGAGGTTTTATTAGATGCTTTAGGAGTCATTCTCCCTTTTCCAACTCATTTTACACATAAATGCTCCTTATATCCTTGTTTTTTGACCTTAAACTAGCATCTTTAGGCCCATTTCATACAAATTTAACAATAAACATGATAACCAAGGATTCAATGTGGTGCTAAGAGGACCTTAGGAGACCTTAAAGGTCATTTCGTGGCTAAATTTCATCATTTGGAGGGGTTTTAGGGGCAAATTACACCATCTAGTCATTTATGGGGTTTGTGTAGGGTTTGAGACATCCAGCATCTTAACAATGGTTCATAGAGTAAAGAAATCCAAACCTAAAATAAATTACATGGATGTTTAGGGTACTGATCACCTCATCTTTCATGAATGGTTTATGTTCCCATGCAAATGGTGCTCTAAGATATGAATGTTAGAATATGAGGTTAGGGTTGCTTGTAGGTAGTCTTAAGCACTTATTTTCATAACATTTGTTTATAAATCCTAACCCTAAAATGTAAAAAAAAAAAATCCATGGGTATTTATTCCATAGGGAGAATTAAACTTCCCTAGGAACATGGGTCTTTAGCATGCATGTGGTGAAGTGAGTGAGCATGTGAAGATGGTTGTAAAACTTATTATCTGTAAATAAACTAGCTCAAACTAGGTTTTAAGACACTTGGATAATTTTTTTCACCTCTTGGCACTTAGAAACCCTTTTTTGGGTCTTAAATACCCTCATACATATTTCATTTATCATTCAACTAGTCATAATATCTTGAATTGGTCTCAAGATGGCACTAGGGTATGTGTGAAAACCTATGTGTCTGATTATGCTAGCCCATCTCTAAGGATCTTGAGTGAAAATATAGGTGAATTTTTTTTGGAGAGGATTTTAAATCCCTTAATAATCATTATTCATTGAAAAAAAACCTTATAGAGGGATCTATACTATATTCAGACCTCATATAACATGATTGCACCTTCAACTCATTGAGCAAATGTAATAGATAAGCCTTGATCTGAGACAAAATAGTGAATATACCCATTGTTTTTATCAGCCATGTAAACATATGAATTATTTTAATAGGTCATGATGACCTTTAATATCAATTTTTTAGGCTTATATATACTTAGAATGGTCCCAAACCATCATTTTGGCCAAAACTAGCTCCAAACTATTTGCTAACAGTGCACTCAGGCATGTAAGTCCTAAATATGGCATGTAACATTATTTCAAGAAATGTTCATGACCATGGGAGTGATTATCATGTGCTTGGAGTCATCATCATGTTCATGTGATAGTTTTCCAACATCAATTTCTTGCATACCCTATCCTTCTTTCAGACTTAAGTCTTATATTTACATATACCAATGTGGTTTCATGACTATGTAGGTGCCATTCTATCTCCTCAGTGGTAGTGACCATAAACTTTTAATTATTAAAAATGAGAAATTTTTTACCCCTTATATGGACCTTTTATTTTAGCTCAAATAATATGGAAACACTGATATAGGCTAGTGACATCACATGTGACCATCTGCTAGGATGACTGTCTGCAAGGCTTTATTTCCAAGACTATATAGGATTAATTTGATCTACATAATGTTTGAAATTCATGGCATGATAAGCCCATATAAACATTTACTACTTTATTATACACACTCCTTATCACTCATTACAACCTTCATATCCTGGATGGTCCATATAGTGTTTCTTGGGACCTTGTTATAGTAGCCCTAAAAAGGCTAGCTATACGTGCACATTTGCACTCTCAGGTTACTATATGACCATATAGGTCCATTACCTAATGGTATTTGTAAACATCCAATTCCTAACATGATTTTTTTTTAAATTTTCAATCTTAATCGAATTGCACTCAAATTCACAATTTAGGCTAAAATCACTAAAAAAAAAGCTAAATAGTTGGAGCTTATCATATACAAGTGCCCATTTAGGCTAATGTATCCCTAAATGGGGCAATAAATTTTATCCGATTCCTAACTTTGATAAATTCATTTCAATTTAAAATGATGGTTTTACCTTTTTGTGTTCTAGGTCATTCTTTTCTTCTAATTCATTAGTACACATCATGTACTTTTGTTTTTTGTGTCGGTAACATCCTAAATGGGATAATAGTCTGTGCACATCTAAAATCATCTTATAATTCCTCTTGATTAAAATTATGACACATTAATATGACTTTATAACCATTTTGATTAATTTTTCACCAATTTTTAAAGAACTACATTAAAATTAATTAGACTTGTTTAGGCTAATTAATTCAAATCAAGAGCTTAAGTGGATTTTCCATGGAGGTTATTGATTATTTTCATATTGGAAATTGATTCTCAATATCTACATCACCTAGTGACATGATCTATGGGGTTGCATTGTCAAGCCATAAATGTAATAAATATTAGGTTTATGGGCACCCATGCCTAATTAATTCCCCTTCCTCCCAAATTATTATGTGTATATTTATGGATTTAATTTTAAATATTAGATTAATTCGTGGCCACACATCTCAATCTTGAGATGGATGGCCATGGTTGATCTTAGCCCATTTGGAAAATCTATATATAGAAGGGCATAAAACCTCATTTTATGATAAATTATTGTAAATTTATAATGTAGAATTATCTCCACAATCTTTCTTTGTGTTGATCATTGTGTTTTATTTGCAATCTTCATTTGATAGGCATAGATTAGATTTCTTATCTTGAGCCTAGGTTATGCATAGTTATCCTGAGATGATGGAGGAGCTTATCATCCATTATTGAAAAATACAAGAATAATATATCAAGGGGAAAAAAATGCTTGGATCTGCTCTTGGATGGTGAAATCAGTTGGGAAGGTAATTGGTATTTTCTTTCTTTCAATTGTTCTTAATTATAATTTGCAAACCCAATTGGAATAGGTTGGCCTAGTTTGCTAAGTTATTTATGCATTCTTTGTGTTTATATTACTAATGTTTGACTAACCAAATTTTTAATCCAATCCTACATCTTAGCATTCTTAGTGGGACTATGGAGTCAATTTAATCAAGGAAGACATTTTGGAAATTTTACATTTACATTTAGATATTAAAAAGTCCCTAAACATCATTTTTTGTCTCATTTTCCTATGTTATTAACATTTTTATGCACACACAAGTTATACAGTGACTAGAAATGGTTAGGTACAACCGCTGTCATTGGTTTTCATGGGAAAATATGTTAAAATTTTGCATTTTGTGTTTTGTCCAAGTTTATTTCTAACAATTTGAGTTTTATAAGTCTATGGTCTAAACATAGTTTTGATCCAGAGTCTTAACTTCTAGATATTTTATCCTAACAAAGATTTTTCAAGAATAATGTTTTTTCCTTTGATTCACAGGTGACCATTGATGGTTGTTTTTGACTAGACATGGTTGGGTATCAACTATTGATAGTCTTGTAGGAATTGGCACCAGTCAATAGGAACCAATGACAGTCTCTATGTTTAAAAAAACACATAGACTTGAGAGCATGTTTTCCAAGGTTACTTGTCTTAAAACAAAAAGTGCTTCAAAGATAAACAAGGTTATCTAATTTTGTATGCAAGACCAATGTGGAAAGTGATCATTTTGAGCTTAATTAAGTATTTTTAACCTCATTTTGGTGCTTTAAAATATTTATAAATATTTCTATTTGGTTTAAAAGTAAAATTACATGTTTATATTGGATGTTTTATGATTATTTTTCAATTTTTTTTTGAAACTTAAGGCCAAGGGGCCAAATAACATTACCAAACACTTTAATTTGGTACTTAAGACCAAACTCACTTCAATTTTTTGTTTTGTATAAGTCATCTATCATTACTTGGTTAAAATTGATGGAGAAAAAAGAACTTTGTGCATGTATGCTCCCCCCATCCCCAATAGGGAAATTTTGGGATCAAAATCACCATTTTCATTAAAAATCATGCCTTTGTCCAAGGTTTAAAAATGAATTTGTCTAGGCCCTCCCTAAAACCCACATGGTTTGGGTGGTCTAAAAACAACCTATAAAGCCTTTTTATTTTTATTTTTATTTTTATTTTATTTCACGTACTTTCACTTGTGAGAGGGATGTCATTACCTCCCATGGGTTCTATATGGAAGCTTTGACCTAGAGCTTCATTTCCCAGCATTATCCTTAACCCCTCTCCATAAGAGGTGGTATACAAATTAGGATCACCCCACTAGGATGGTAGTTTGAGTGGTTAAACCATATTTGTTAGTGGTAAGCTGATCCAAAATATATTATCATTTTAGACATTGCACTACACTAAGTAATTGATGTATGTAGTGGTTATGAAAAGGATAATACATTTAAAAAATAATCCATTTGACATAGATATAATTGACATGTTGATTCTATTATATACAAATGTGAAATATTGTACACATAGGATCAATCTAGATAGTTACAACTTGTAGAGTTTTAGACAAACCCCATTTTCTGTAGAAATATTATTGATTCGAGGTGCGCCCCAAGGTCAATTTCATTGTATTGACACCTAAGAGAAGGGGGGATGTAGAATACCATACCATATAATACAATTTTATTTTAGATGAATAATTAATTTCCTCTCAAGTCCATATATAAAGAATAACTTCAACAATATCATCCAACCTTATCATTTTAGGGCTTAGGATGATTACTTAGTTGCATTTATATTTTGGTCTAGATTACTTGGTTTTAATTTAAGTCAAAACTTTCTTGTAAATAAATGTCATAACCAAACACATTGTCCATAAATTCTTAAAAAAAGGAGGCATTACATTGTCTAAGTGAAAATCAATATTTTCCTTGTTCAAATTTGTCATCTTAAACATTGTGTCACATCATCTAATTGGTGAGTTATGCTTCCCATTTGAGTCTAAACCACTTTCCAAATTATATTTAAGTCTTCCATTGATAGTTTAAATTTGAAATTACACTTATCTAATCTCATAAGGTTACTTTCCAAATTATCTTTAAGTCTTCCATTGATATTTTAAATTTGAAATTACACTTTTCTAAGCTCATAAGGTTGATGTGTTAAATTGGGTTTTCCATTTACACTTGACTTTAGGGAACTTGGGCTCAATTTCCAATTTGGATTGAAGGTAATTCATAAACTCATTATCATTCTCATCATTGGTGTACTTAAGTCATATTTCTTGTCACGCTTTGAGTCCTAGAACATATTTTATACTACCATTCCTATTACCATGTGGTAGGGTTGTGATGCCCATTTGGTTCTAGATTTATACTTAAGAATTATTGAATGTTTCCACATCATGAGTTTCTTAGTTAATACTATATCCTTACTAATTTTAAGGTCTTTCTTATAGTTTCATAGTAGCAACTCATCAAAGTTGAACTAGTTTTAATGGTATTAATGTATATCTAAATCTAGGCTTTTGTGTACTAGTTTTCACCTTGGATTTTTGAGTTATAATACCCTCTTTCAATTCATATGATTTAAAATTTAACCAAGGTTGATTAAACTCATGAACATCATTCTCATAATTGTGTGTGGTTACACACCACCCTCCTTTTATAGTCTCTTTGGTACCTTAGTCATTTGTTTGTAAGAAATATCAAAATCCATAACTTGTTTAAATGTTTACACAACATTGTTACAAATCTAGTCAAATGTATAGATCAACCCTTTCTAGACATGACTTAAAGTTTCACTCATAGTGGTGTTTCTTATGGCCCTATCTATGAAAATGAACATTTTTATGATGGTCAAGACAATTATATTATCTTTGATAACATTCTTATAATATTGATATCTGAGGAAGAGTCTATTTAATACCAAGAGACCCAAGATGAATAACTCCTTAGGTTGATAGAACCTGGTGCTACACTACCCTCAAATTTTCCTATGGATAAATTACACAACTTAGTTAGAGAAGGATAAAAATAATGAGAGAAAGTTCTCACAAACATTAAAAACATAAACATAACTTATTCTTCTAAAAATGGTAAGGAAATACTTATAGAGTCAAAACCAATCAATCAAGATCTTGTCACTAATATTAAGGAAATAAGTCAATGGTATTCTGATCAGCTTATCATGGACTTATATGACTCTATAATTTCTACTTCAATTCACAACAATGCTTCTAAGGAATAAGCAAATGTGATTGAACCTATAAAATAAACATTAGTTGAGAACACAACAACAATTAAATAAGGTGTCTTAAATGAATAGAGTAAGATGCAAGAGGTTGTGAAAAATGTTTTGATAGACATAAAAAAAGAATTATTTAACCATCAAGATCCTCTTGTTACTTTGAAAAATCAGAGACGAAAACATTTGGTTCGAATTGAGATCCCTCAAGACAATTTTGGCTTGTTCATCTAAACCAACACATACAATGGTGAATAAACCAAGAACTTCCCAAAATCAACATAACATGATTAATTCAAGGCAAAATATTCCAAGTAATTAAACACTTAACTAATTGAATCAAGCAGTAAACCAAAACCAAGTTAACGATCATAGGATGTACATTCCTACCAAATCCATGCAATAACAGGGCACATACCACCCTAAAAACAACAACAGGGGTATATACCACCCCAAGAGTAATAATAGGGGCACATACCTCCCCAAAAACAATAATAAGAGCATGTTTCACCACAAAAAAATTATGTTCCACCTATGAATACACCAAACATGTGAGAGTGGAACTCTATGAAAGAGATTGTGACATGATTGGAGATGAATAATAGAGTTAGTAAACACAAGTTTGATGAGATATGTCCATATCCATTTGATCTATATATTCTCAAAATTCCCTTTATATCTCATTTTAAGGAACCAAAGTTTGATAAATATAAATTAAAGGGTGACCCACATGAACACATTCAGGAATTTTTTAAATTATGTCAAGAGGTTACTTATAGTAGCATATACTTACTTAAATTTTTCCCATGAAGTTTAATGGAGAAAGATTTAGATTGGATAATTAGGTTACCCAAGGGATTCATTGTGGATTGGAATAACTTTTATAAGAATTTCATCAGCCATTGCTCATACTACATTGAGCATGAATTGACCATTGTTGAATTGTGCAAAGCTAAACAACGTGATGGAGAATGTTTTACCACATACCTATAGATATGGAGGGAATTAATAGGTTGCTTTCAAAATAAATTATCAAACAAATAATTGGTGGATATATTTGCTTCCAAAATCTCATAGAATCTAACTTGACTGTATGGCTAGTACATAGGTTATTTCCTCAAGATCAACTGAAACATGATTGGTATAAAGAGAATGAATGGTGTAACTTTCATCATGTTTTTAGTCATGGTGCCTATCATTGCATCCAATTATGACATATAATTTGATATCTCATTAAGAGTGGTGAAATTGAGATTAAGATGGCCCATAACTAGGACATAAATTAGGATATGAGAATCTACAAGGACCCCTTTCCTTGACATAATCAATCACCACCAAGGAACAACCAAAACCAAGGATAAAATCAAGGATAGAGGCAAAATCAAAACTAAAATTAGGGTCAAAATCATAATCAACATGATAATAATCATAATCATAATCATAATACCCATACTAACAATTTGGGTTACAGAAATATGCTTTATAACTATAATAACACCATGGGATCCATTTTTGTAACCCACATTGCCACTATTACTATCAAACCACATGAACCATATCATGTTCCTCATAGTATGGGACCCATTATTATAAGGTCAATACCCTATCCCTCTAGTAATACCATGTTGAGTTTGTACAATTCTATTGTAACTCCATTTGCATAGGTTATTATCTCTAGACAACACCCTTCCTCTAATTATAATGGCTCCTTACTGACTCAAAATTTCAACAATGCAACTAGATGCCTAGAAGTCACCCTCCAAGGCCCTTTGCCTTTATTTTTTTATTATATTGGCTCCCTACCACCTCTAGGTTACGTAGTTATAACAAGATACACGTGACTTACTCTCCAAAACCCTTTACCTACTTCTTCCATGAAACCCAATGTGAACATTATGCTAATGGATCCAAAGATAATTATTGTGCCAGCCAAATCAAAATCATCTCATTGCAATATTGAAAAACCTTATAGTCTATCAAACCAATTGATCAAAAGCCCTACATAGATTTCCATTTTGGATTTATTAGAGACATCTGAAGTCTATATAATTATCCTAAATAATTTTTTTCAATAATCCACTATTCCCAATAATATAAATCTTGAATAGTTTCATAATCTTACAAGACATTTTTCTTCACTTCATCAAGTAATGTGTGATCAAAAAGACATGTCTACCCTTGGACCAAGCCATAATAACCCACTATACATTGAGGTAATCATTTAAAACCATAATATCAAGTGGGTTTTTATAGACAATGATTCAAGGCTAAACATCATATCTCTTAAGTTGGTACAAAGACTGGGATACACTAAAAAAGACATCCAGTTAGAGACAATCACCATCAAGACTTATGACAATGTAAAGAGGGAGTCTATTGGTACTATTTGCTTATCAATCATTGTTGGGTCTATTTTACATCATACATTGCTTCATATTATGGACATTGAACTACCTTATAACATACTTCTTGGTCATCCTTTTATTCATGAAGTATAGGTTGTTCCATCCACCTTGCATTAGTGCCTTAATTTTCCCCATGATGGTATCAAGGTTACTATTACCGTTGATCAACATACTTACCAATATTGTAAACATTTCGAGGCTGAATTCTATAGTTATAACTATTATCCATGTTCTAAATTCATTTCAAAGAAAAAGAAGGCTATTGTTTCGTATCTACCTCCATCTAATTATATCAACCTTGATGATCTTGCTTCCACTTTGACTGATCCATTTCCTATAACTCTTGTAAAACATGTTGTTATTAAATATTTGGGAATTTGCATGTATAGTCCTAATGATTCCTTCCATGTTGCAAAGTTCCCTAAAACTCCAAAAAAATTTGGTAAGCCTAAACATTCAAAGAATCCTAACATACCCATAATGATTTGGCAATAGAAGAAGAAATAGTGAAAACCACCTATGGTTTTTATACCTACTATCATGCTAACAAAATATTGAGAGGATTTTATCGAGTGAGATAGGTTATATTCTGAAGGCCTTGTTGATTACTTTCAAAATCCAAAGTATTCTATCCTTAATATGATCATAAATCATCTTGATTATATAATAAAAGGCCTTGACCCATAAGTGTAATGAATTTTAGAACCCTTATCAGCTAAAGTACCTAATTTGAATCATGGTCTTGACTTTATATCACTTGGGGGTGACCACATAAGTTTTGATAGTGATTCTTCTAAATTGACTAGTGATGAGAATCCTAACAGTGACACATCATCTCATTATAGCCTTTTCGATGAGATTTTTTACCTAGACCTATTTGATTTAATGCCATTTTGACCTTAATTATTGGAAATTCCCATCCTTAATTAAGATATACCATTAGAGCTTCCCCTTTTAAAGAATAATCCCATATCTTTATTGGAGCTTCCCATCTTGAACAAAACCCTCATTTTTCCTAAGGCCTTTTCCATCCTGAACTCATTGATTGGGACCAACAAAATTTGGTCATATAATTTGATGAGTTTCAAAATGAAGAATCAATTACATAATACATGGGCCTATGAGATGGATTTCCCATTGGTGATCACAAACAAGGATTTGGTTTTTCATTAGATATTTCTATCTAATTTGGAGAGCAAAAAAAATTTATTGGTCATAATAAAATTAAAACATTAGCATCTTCAAGTGAAAACCTATTTGAGGTGCTTTTTTATTAGGGAAAAGCAAAGAAAAAGAAAAAACTTTGAGTGAAACCTATTTCAAGAACTCTCAAGTAGAAAAATTTGATCATCCCCTTAGGACAAAGAAGGTCCATCTAGCCCTAGTTCTATAGCTCGTATAAACATCTCTTCAAAATAATATCAAATGTTTGAGCATCTTACTCTTGTGTTTTTAGAGGTTTTTTCTACTTTTCCTTTACCTAAGATGGTAGATTCTTATTCATCACATTATCTAGAGCTTTGGGAGGAACAATAAGAATATGTATCTGAAGAAGATGATCATGATCGTACATTGCCTAAAATTTTAGAATATGGATCCACACTCCTCATAGAGAACATAATGAGAGTGAACCTGGGAACTTATGAGGATCCCAAAATTGTTTAACTTGGAACATCCCTTACTGAAGAAAAATGTGAACATATTATATCCTTCCTAATAGATTATATTGAAATATTTCCATGGGCGTACTCTAAAATGCTAGGCTTATACCCAAATTTGGTTATACATCACTTTGATGTCCATCCTAATGCTAAACCAATGAAGAAAAAATCAAGGAAGATGCATCCACACATTTACCTATTAGTTAAAGTAGAATTATGAAAAAAATTAGGAGCAATATTCATTAGACCACTAGATTATTCTGAATGGATTTCAAACATAGTCCTAGTGAGTCAAAAGACCCTAGGTATACATATTTGTATTGATTTTAGAGATATCAATAAATCATGCCCCAATGATGATTTTACTCTACCCAACATCAACATTATCATTGGATCAAATTTTCGGTATGACATGTTGTCCTTAATGGATAGATTTTGTGGATACAATCAGATGAAGATAGCCCAAGAAGATCAACACAAGACTACATTCACCATTCTATGGGGAACACTCTACTACCAAGTCATGCCATTTAGATTGAAGAATACTAGAGCCACATATCAATGTGCCATGAATTTCATCTTCTATGACATGATGCATGATATTTTTTAGGACTATTTTGATTATATACTAGAAAAATCAAGAAAAAGAGCTATACATCCTAACATTCTATGAAGAATCTTTGAGAGGCCTTACGAATATAAAGACTACCAAAATTCTAAGAAGTGTGTATTTTGTGTCACTTTAGGGAAATTGATAGGTTTTATTATATCAAAAAGAGGCATCAAATTCAACCCTTACAAGGTCAAGACCATTGTGGAAATGCATCCACCAAAAAATCTTAATAATTGTAAAGCCTGTAAGCAAGGATCCAATCTATATGTAGGTTCATTTCTCAATTTGTAGATAAGTTTCACCCATTTACCCATATATTGAAGAAAGGGATTATGTTTCAATGGGATGAAGATTATTAGATAACATTTATGAAACTCAAGACATACTTTGTCAATCCACCAGTCTTGAAACCGCCAACACCTAGATGACAACTTCTTATTTACATATCATCAATAAAGCATGTACTAGGGACACTTTTGTCCCACCATTACGATCAAGGTAAAAAACATGCAATATATTATTTAAGCCTCACTCTAGTGTCTTATGAACATAATTATACTCCTATTTAGAAGGCATGTTTAGCTATGGTGTTTGCTACCCAAAAGTTGCAACATTATATGCTAAATAATAAAACTATTGTCATGACCAAGGTGGATCATCTCAAATTCTTATTATCCAAAGCAAATATTTAATGACATATGGATAAGTGGGTCATGCTCCTAAGTGAATTTGACATTGAGTATCCAAATTAAAAAGAAAACAAGGGGTAGGTTATTGTTGATCAACTTGCAAATGCCCCTATCAAAGACATTCAACCACTCAAATTCAAATTTCTATATGATTCTATTATCAAAATAAAATTAAAATCATAGGAACCTAAACAATTGAATATATATTTTTATGGATTATTTACATCCTATAGATCTATACCTAGCATATTATTGATTACACCCTAGGTTGATCTGATTTGTAAAACATTTCATATACAATTTCATTGTAAAAATAATATGGCCGAGTATGAGGCATTGATCATAGGGATTCACCTTGCAATACAATGGGATATTTAGAACTTAAAAGTCTATGGTGATTCCCAATCAATGATTAATTAGACCATTGATCAGTATCAAACTAGAGATGACAAACTTGTTCCTTACAAGTAAATTATTTATAATATCAAAGGTCATTCTAAAACTCTATAGTTTGAACAAGTTCTAAGGGCCAACAACAGATCAATCAATGTAATGGTAATGTTTGGTTTCATGATATAGATTGATGGTAGTGATAAAGAGTATCAATTTTTGATTGAGAATATTCTTCATCCTACACATATTATACTATATTCAAAAATGGTATGCTCCATTACTGGTCCCAATCCCCCACTTAAATTACCATGGTTTTAATATTTTTATAACTATTTCCATGATCACATTTTCCTTGATGACCTATCTAGTAATAGACATAAAATATTCCTTCACCATTTATCACATTATACCCTCTTGGAAACATGCTTTATTATAAAGAGAATCCAATCTAACATTGAGGGAGGTTCATGAAATAATGTGTGGGGCCCACACCAATGGTGTAGTCTTAACAAATAATCTCTTAAAAATATGCTATTATTGGCTAAAGATGGAGATAGATGTTTTAAATTATGTACATAAGTGCATTCCTTGTTAGCAACATGTAAATTTGATACACACACATTCTTTAGAACTATAGTCGATCTAAATACCATGGTCATTCTCAACATGGGACCTCGATCTCATTGGGAAAATAAACCCAACATCTTCAAATGGCCATAAACATATCCTGACTACTATTAAGTATTTTAGTAAGTGGATTGTGGCCATTTCTATCACTTAGTCATTGGTAAATAGATACATAAATTCATCCATTAACATATCTTCTTTTGATAGGGCATACCAGCATGCATTATATCTGATAATGGTGGATCCTTTATAAATAGAGATGTAAAAGACTTTTGTGAAAAAATCAAGATCAAACACAAGAAATTAAATCCATATAACCTGTAAGGTAATGGACAATCCAAAGCACTAAACAAGACCATTGTATCCATTTTAAATAATATTCTCAATGATGCTAGCTATAATTGGCACTTGTAAATCTTTCTTATCCTTTAGGCTTACAAAACTAGTCATCAAACCCCAATATGAGTAACTCCATATTCCTTTATTTATGGAATTAAATATATTATATTGATCAAGATCAAGCTTCCTTCATTATGAGTATCATTGGATAATATTTAAGATGATGAAGACTATAGAGTCTCAAGCCTACACAAATTATAACTTCTTGATGGTAAGAATTTGACTTCCTTAGAGAATTTGTAGGCCTATTAGAATACATTGTGGATAAGCTAAAACAAGAACATTATCTCTAGGGAGTTTGACATTTTTGATTTGGTCTTAAAAGAGAACCAAAAGAACACAAAGGTTTAACACAAGAAAAAAGTTAAGTTCCAACCTAATTGGTTGGGATGATATGTTATCATGATGAACTATGGATTAGGGGCATATCAACTAGCCACTTTGAATGGTGATGAAAATCTAAATCCCATGAACATTATGTAACTTAAGAGTTTTTATGTATAAATAGATTCAAACCATTATTTACAAGACCCATTACTTGGGGGAAACTTGTGATAAAGTAATTTTATCATACCATTTTAAACTATCCTAGACTACTCTCACATGATCCTTATTACTCTCCTAACTCTAGACAATGAAATATTTTGGACCGTTGGTACTCTAAACACATTCTATCCTACCCTATGCCATTCTCTATAAGAACCATATTAGTTGGAATATTCTCCTTAAGAAACTCATTATTTATCCCACCGTAGATCATCCATTGATTGGACCCTATTCTTTGGACCGTTCTCTTTGAGAACCATATTCTTTATTATGTCTTGGGCTTGTTGTAACTTAAACACTTTTATCTCTCAACCAATTATGATCCGAATTATGTTTCATCAAAATTATGAACACCTTCAATTCTAGTTATAAAAATAAATTTATCCATAATAGTATTTCATATCTTATTCTATAAACAAGTGAACAAGGACATATTTTCATTTCAAGATCTTACCAACCACATAGTTATTTAGATTAATTTCTTGTTACACACTATTCTATTATTATTTTTTACTTTTTGGTGAACATTATTGTCTTTTATGATCCCCTTTCTCTCACTAATTTGTAATAATGTGAAATTGTATCTATATTTAGTTGTTATTGGAACTCTTAGTTATTCCCTTGATCCATTTTTTATATCCACATTTATCGTTCCAGTTGGCTTAGTTGTTTATCAAAACTTCTACTCTCAGATGAGCATCTCCCTAACTAGTTGGTCCCCCTTATGCATATTTTATCTGAAAAACACCTAAAACATTATAAAATGATCAAAAATAAAAAAATATTGTCTCATGCTTTTGTACATTCTGTACATTCTTGTCCCACCATGCCATGCTCTTGCCATTTTACAAGTAAATTAAGTCCTACTAGTTTGTCATTTTGCAAGTCATCTTGTCCCACCAACTTGCCTTTTTGTAAGACCAATCACATTTTTGAAGTTTTAAATTTTATTATATAAAATTAATCATATATTTTGATCATCACCTTTTTCTTCTATCCCTCTCTCTGGGAGAACTACATTAAGCCTAATGTTTATGTTGGAACATGCATCCATGGAACTATGTAAGTAGCATCTAGTTGTCTTGTACATATGGAGTCAACTCAGCCAACCCCTTCCTTTTCTTCTCTCCTCATTTATTATGTTTTTGATACTCTTTAAATAGGGAAAAAAATTAGTGTCCTTGTTATTTGTTAGATTATGGTGGGAAGTAATGCCTCTACTACATGTTCATGAATAATTATTTTAAACTGCACTAACATGGTTTTTATTTGTGTGTGTTTACTTGAGTTTTATTGGTGTTTTTTATGCATTCTTTTCTCTTAATTTATTTATTCTTAATTTATCCTTTTATTAATTCATTTCTCACCTTGGTTTTGTGTTTTATTGTTTGATTTTGCTCTTCATTTTTTTGTAATAACATCTTGATGGTCCACATGGATCTTGATTCTTTATATCTTGATCTCATGCTATTATGTTGTTATTATTTTGTTTTTAAATTTTTTTGTTCCTACTTGAATCCTGATTGTTCATATCTTGATTTTAATTTGGGTACATTTATGTTTGTTTTTTTCTTTGTATTTACTTTTTTTATTCAAATGTAAATAGTTATAACTCTGGTTTTGGTCTTTATTTTACCATTATCTTTAGTTGTAGGTATTCAAATTAGAATCGGATATGAACAATTGAAATGAAATGTCATTATGATTTATTCATACTTATGATTCCTAATATATTTTAATATAACAAGCACTTTGTGCTCTACATTCAAGTCTTAACATCAACACAACTCTGATGAAAAGATCTCAAGATCAATATGCATAAACTAGGCTCAATAGGTTTATCACCTGACTTTATGCTTAGAGGTAAATCTCTTCACATACATCATGAGTCCAATCAATATTTGGTTAGTTTTCATCATCCCTCATTTCATTCTCTCCTAATTTTAGGTAAACTACATTGGTTTGAGGTTCATTTGGACTACGCAGGCAACATTTTGATACATGATGTATCTTGGGTCAACTCAACCATCTTCATTCTATTATATTTTCATTTTTGCATCCCCTTTTTCATCTTTGTATGCCTAGTTACTTATGAATGTCTAAGCCATTATGCCATCATATCTATGTTTACACCTACTCATCTTTAATCTATGTTTTAGGTTATATCCTTGAGTTAATTACTTGCCAATTTGCCCATGATGGGGTGCAATATTTGAACCAAGTCATAAATATAAATCATCCCTATGGGGGAAAGACCACTATTTATTCTTTATCAATCATCAAAATTGGCCCTACTAGGTCACAAATATCATATCATGATCAAATCTACTCTACTAGGGAACCTCTTATTATCATCTTTTTGGAGACCATATTCTCATTTTCCTCTAATTCCATGTTCTCCACACTACTATCCATGATGGCATTGTTTTAGTGTGTAACTTGTCTTGAGATTTATCAATGATATAATATCATAACTTACATTATCAAATTGGGTGCATTCAAAGTGTGTCACTTATATGTTTAGATAGAATTATTCCCATTCCCCTATATTTGGGGTCATTTATACCTATAATTATATTTTGATCATTGACGGTAACCATGTGTGAAAGTATTATCTCATATAGATGTGATCTATTTCATTGGTTAAGATCTCACTTTCCCTCTCTTTTGGAGAGTCCATCCTTCTCTTTCATCCTAGTATGTCCTCATGAGGGTGCATCACATGTTGTTTCCATTTTATTATTGACAACTCTTTTCTTTGAAAATATGTTGCTTCACCTAAATGTGTTGTTGTGCCTTCTCAAATAAGAGAAACTATAGGCATCTAATTCCTAACACTATTTATGTTGATATTATCAATATTACTCAAATTACACTCAAATGCATAATTTAGGTTAAAACAAATAAAAACATGATAAATGGTTTGATATTATCTTATAAAAGTGCCAATTTAGGCCAATATATCCCTAAATGGGGCAATGCATTTTATATGATTTATAACTTTGATCAGTTTATTTCATGTCAAAATGATGATTTCACCTTTTTATGTTCTATATCACTCTTTTCTTCTATTTTTTTATTACACATCACATAACTTTGTTATTTTTTTCCAGTAACATCTTAAATGGGATAACAGTCCATACACATCTAGCATCACCTTCTAATTATTCTTGAGTCAAATTATGACCCAGTAATATGACTTTATAACCATTTTTATTGATTGTGCACCATTTTCTAAAGAATTACACTAAAATTAATTAATCTTATTTAAGCTAATTAATTCAAATAGAGAGACTAAGTGGATTTTCCATGGAGGTTATTGATTATTTGATTATAATAAATTGATTCTCAATATATGCATCACCTAGTGACATGATCTATGGGGTGGCATATTCAAGCCATAAATGTAACAAATTATTGGTACCCATGCCTAATTAATGCCCCTTCCTCCCAAATCATTATGAAGATATTTACGGATTTAATTACAAATATTATTTATTTCATGGCTACACATATCAATATTGAGATGGATGGTCATGGTTGATCTTAGCCCATTTGGAAAATATATAAATAGAAGGGCATAAAACTTTATTTTTAAGCTAAACTATTGTAAACTTATAATGCAAAATTATCTCCACTATCTTTCTTTGTTTGATCATTTTATTTTATTTTATTTTAAATATTTATTTGATAGGAATATATTATATTTCTTATCTTGAGCTTATATTATTCATAGTGATCTTTAGATGATGGAGAAGATTGGAATCCATTGTTGACAAAGATAAAAACACTAGATCAAGTGGAAAATCATGCTCAGATCTGCTCTTGGATGGTGGAATCACTTGAAAAGTTAATTAGTATTTACTTTCTTTCAATTATTCTTCATTATAATATTCAAACCTAGTTGAAATAAGATACCCTAGTTTGTTAAGTTCTTTATGCATTCTTTGTATTACATGACTAATGTTTGACTAACCAACTTTGTAATCCTTTCCTATAGTCTTAATGCTCCTGAGGGTTCTAATGAAGAATGGTGGTTACCTTAACATCATAAAAACTTTAGAGGAAGGGTGGATGAATGAAAGAGGGTGTTATTAGAGACATTGAATTTAAGGCATGGAAATATGGGTAACACAATGAAAAGGGTAATGAAAACATAGTGAGATCATAGAAACATGAAAATGGCATGGAATGAAGTATAAAGACCCTACCTATAAAAATTAGATAGATATTAAAGAATATAAAACATATAATTAAGCCATAATACAAATTTTGAGGTATAAACATAGTTTATATGGTCTTAAATTTAAACTTAGGATACTCAAAATAACCTTAACTTTCACAAAAACCTTAAACTCTATTAAAAGGTGACTAAGTGAACTTGTAAACACAAAAGGAAGTTTGAAGGCCTATGAGGCCACCATGAGGGTTGAGAAAGTTTTATTAAGGATATGGTGACATCAATTTATCACTTTAACACCATGTTACATGTTTTGAACCACATTGGAAGTCCTGTAGATGCCCTTGAGCCATGTATACCATCTTTCTCATACAGTGTCTTAACATTTGTATAAGTCTTCTCTCCTTTAGGTATTATAAAGTAACAAGGAAAAATTGGATATTCTATTTGATATATAATGAATTAGAGGAATTTTAAACCTTTGTAAACTCTCAACCTTATCTATAACCTCTAATTAAGGCATCAAAACTATATTCTTTACATAAACTCATCTACAGGTCACACACAGGAATATCGGAGTTGTTGCTAGAATCCAGATAATGCGAGTGCAATGAAGACGTGATCACAAAAGATAAAAAAGTGCACACCATAAGATGCTAAAGCAATTTGACAATAAAAAGAAGATAATTTGTACAAAACAAAATGGAGAAAACCAAATCTGAATTAGCATAGAATGGCCAAAATGAGGACTACAAATAAGAGAGTATGAAAGTAACTCCTCCACAAAAGGTGGACAAGGCACCCCAAGAATAGAATGTAACTCCTCCATGAAATGTGGTCGCAAGGTGCTAAGAATAGAGAAGTAACTCCCATCAAGGGAGTTACTTATGACATTCTTATGACACCTATGACACATCTATGACACACACCTCCACATAAGCTAGCCTATCTCACAAATGTAGGAAAACTCCATGTATGCACAAGAAATACAATTTACCTAATTAATAAATAGGGAATAATAAAAACCTACACTAATACCCCCCCCATAAGTGCAACTTAGGTGGGAAGTGTGGAAAAATAAAATGGGTCTTGGCAACAAGGCCTGATGAGGTACCCATGTACAAATGCAATCTCTCATAAGATAGAGAAAAGGAGAAAACCCGTAGGAAAAAAACTCCCTCCCAAAAGAGAGACATAAAAGAAAAGAAGAGGCTAGAAGGCCCCCTTGAAGATGATGCTACTACAGATGTAGACCACACCCCAAGAAGAGCTCGTAGATGAATGAACTTACTCTCAGTGAAAGGTTTGGTGAAGATGTCTGCAACCTGCTCTGAAGACTGGCAAAATATCAAGTCAATGACTTGACTATGAATAAGCTCCCAAATGAAATGCATGTGAATCTCTATGTGCTTGGTCTGCTAGTGCTGAACTAGATTCTTGCAAATCTGTATGGTACTCTGATTGTCATAATAAATGATGGTGGGCTGCCTGATAGGAATGCCAAACTTAGAAAGAATCCCCTAAAGCCAAATAGCCTCAGTAGCTGAATTAACAACTCCCCTATACTCTGCCTCTGTGGATGATATAGCAATAGCATTCTGCTTCTTGCTAGACCAACTGATAAGACCTAAACCTAGAGAGAAACTATAACTAGAAGTGGACTTATGAGTCTATGAATCACCAGCCCAGTCTGAATCTATATATCCAACCAAGTCAACCTCTATGCCAAATATATAGTGAATCCCATATCTATGTGAACCCTGTATGTAATGCAAGATCCTCTTAGCTACTTTCTAATGTAGCTCATGGGGTTCTTGCATGAATTTGGAGACAAGTCCCACTGTATATGAAATGTCGGGCCTGGTGTGAGTCAAGTAGATGAGACTACCAACAAGTTGTCGATACCGAGTGGCATCAACTAATGGTGAAGAAAAATCAAGCTCAAGCTTGAATCTTGATAGAAAGGGAGTCAGAGATGGCTTGCAATCAGCCATGTGAAATTGAGCCAATAAGTTGAGAGCATACTTAGGTTGTGCAAGAGAAATCCCTGAATCTAACTGTGAGATCTCAATGCCAAGGAAGTAGTGCAACAAACCCAAGTCTGTCATGTCAAATCTATCCTAAAGAGAAGCCTTCACCATTGCAATAGCCGATGAAGAACTCCTGGTGATCAAAATGTCATCAACATATAGAACCAAAATCAGAAGTGAATCATCCTGCTGGAAGAAGTAAACATTAGGATCAGAATGGCACCTAGTGAAACCTGCTATGAGAACGAAGGAATCCATCTTGGCATACCAAGCCCGAGGGGCCTGTTTGAGGCCATAGATAGATTTCCTAAGTCTGCATACTAAGGAAGAATCCTGAACAAATCTTGGTGGCTACTCCATGTAGATCTCCTCCTCAAGGTCTCCATGAAGAAAGGCACTCTTCACATCCATCTGATGCACATCCCAACCATGTGTTGTGGCAATAGCCAAGGTGAGTCAGATAGAAGTCATCTTTGCAATGGGTGTAAAGGTCTCTAAGTAGTCAATGCCTACCACCTGTGAGAAACCTTTTGTGACCAATCGTGCCTTGTACTTATCGACCGAACCATCTACTGCAAACTTGGTTCGATATATCCACCTACATTGAACCATCTTTCTTCCCTTAGGAAGTGAAGTCAAATCCCAAGTGTGATTTTTGATTAAGGAAGAATATTCTTTCTCCATAGCACTATCCCACTCAGGTACCCCCGATGCCTCTCAAAAAATTTGTGGATCTGAAACTGAAGCAAAGAAGGCATGTGGATCTCTCTAAAAATCCCCCTAGTACATTTATCATCTGTGGGGTCTCCTACCCATGTGCCAGCACTCTCAAGTGTCTTTCTGGCCCAAAGTGGCCTAGAAGTGGGTGAGTTAGGTGCTAACTCCTCATCCTCTGATTGACTAGAAGTGGATGACACTTCATCATTGTCCTCACTGTCTGAACTCAAAGAAGAAGGAGATGACTCTAGCTCAAGAACTTGTTGTGGCTGATCTGAATCTGATGAGGAATCATCATGAAGAAGTAGATCTGATGAGTGTGAAGAAGTGTCAAGTGTTGAGTCTCTAGGACTCTCCTGAAAATGGACACTTCTCACAATGAAAAACTCATGAGTGACTGGATCTAGAAGGTGATATCCCTTAATACCATCCAGATATCCTACAAAGATGCAATTCTTGGACTAACGTTCCATAGCTTTGTGTTTCTTCTTTGGAATGAGAGCCATGGCTGGGGATCTAAAAACTCTAAGGTGCTCAACATCAGGTTTCCTTTTATGCCAAGCTTCAAAGGGTGTTATCCCTTTCAAAGCTTTGTGAGGAACCCTATTTTGAATGTAACAAGCACAATTGATGGCTTCAACCCAGTATTATGGTGTTAAGGATTTGGAGTGAATCATACAACTAGCCATCTCTTTCAAGAACCTATTCTTGCATTCTGCAACCCCATTCTATGAAGGACTGTAGGTGACTATGTGCTATAAATCAATCCCCTCTGTAGTGCAAAATTGCTCAAACTTGATGCTGACATACTCCCCTCCATTATCAGTTTGAAGAACCTTGATGGATTTCTCACTCTATTTCTCAACAAGAGCCTTGAAGTCTAGAAAATGTTCAAACACTTCAGACTTTTGTTTGAGAAAATATATCCAAGTGTACCTAGAGAATTCATCAATGAAAGTGAGGATGTACTTGGCCCTTGTGAAAGATGGTCTGGGAAAGGGTCTTGATACATCACTTTGGACTAACTCCAAAGGTTGTGAAGCCCTCCAAGCTTTGCCTTTGTCAAATTTTGCTTCGGGATGCTTTCCAAGGGAGCACCCCTTGCAAAGTCCTTTTGAGAATTGGACACGAGGCAAGCCAATGACCATGTCATTTTTGCAAAGTTTCTCAAGATAGCGGTAGTTAAGGTGGCCAAACCACTGATTCCACAATTTAATAACTCCATCTGAATGAGTTAGCAATGCTATAGGAGAAGAATCTAATGCAAAATGTGAAAAGGTGTATAACCTGGCTTGGTGATCTGCCCTTCCCATTGCCACTATAGTATCACTATGCAACTCCTTGATAGACACTGAATCTGGTGAAAACTCAACTCTCATGCCCTGACCAATGTGAGTGATTTGGTACACTGATAGGAGATTGGTTAAAAGAGAAGGAACACTTAGAACATTGTTGAATGTTCCTCCTTCCATTTCAACTGACCCTCTCCCTGCAATGAAAACTGATGTGTCATCACCCAAACTAATTGAAGTCATGCTACAAGGCTCTAAAGATGAAAAATCAACTAGTGAAGAGCCCATATGGTGAGAAGCACTTGAGTCAATGACCCATGAAGATGAGGAAGTTGTTGTAGCTACAAGGGCCTTGCCCTTTTCTTTCTCTTTACCCTTTCCTTTTACCTTAGTAGAATCTTGGGTTGATGAATTCTGCTTGATGGACTCAGGAACACCTATGTTGTTCTTCTCTAGAAGATGAGTTAGGTGGTCTATTTGTTTCTTCATGCACTTGTGTTCATCATGCCCATTATTTTTACAATAGGCACACTTAACCTTCTCTTTCTTAGGTTTAGCATTGGAAGATGAAGACTCAGTGTTATTTTTGGCAGGATTGGTGTTTTCTTTCTTTTTCTCTTGATCCTTGTTCTTTTTCTTATTCTCCTTTGTTGAAGTCTTGTCCTTACCATTTCCAGCTATCAAAGCTTGGGGTTGATTAGAATTCATTGTGCCCATCTGAATTAACTTATCTTGATCCCTAGTCAAGTTGGTAATGAATGAATCCAAAGAAGGCATTTTCCATGCAATGCCAAGGGCACTTTTAGTGGCATGGAAAGTGGAGACAAAGACTGAATAACTTGGACCTAACTTTGCGAGAATAGAAAGTATGAGTTGATCATCTTTTTTATCTATCCCACATTATTTTAATTACAATCTAAGGGCCTTAAACTTAGTGAAGAAGTCCTATAGGGTGTCAAAGTTGCTAGGACTTAGACTTATGAGTTTGTTTTCGAGCTCATGACCTCTCATCTCATCAAGCTTCCCAAACAATTTTTCTAAGGTGTCCCATATGTCATTAGGATTTTGGGAGGATTCTATGTGGAAGAGAAGTTCTAGAGATACAGACAAGCTCAGTAACCCAAAGGCTTCATCACTACGGTTGTACCACTTAACCTTTTCAGCATCTATGTTATGTTCTACTTCTGTACCCATTGTGATCCTATACAACCCTTTGCTTCTAAGAATGATTCAAATTTTAAATTTCCATTCATGATAGTTGAAGGGTGTTAGAGGTTTGAGTTGAAAAGAATCCATTTTTAGCTGAAATTAGGTGAAGTTGTGTTGATTGCAAGTTGTGAATGTATGCAGAAAGGAGAATGAAAGTGAAGTTTGCAAGTTGTGAAAAAGTAATCACACCCCCCAAAAATATTGACCCCCATCCAAATATGCAATTGCATGCTCAAAAGACATCAAACTCATCCAAAAATGCATCTTAGAGTAATTAGTGCAAGACAAAAGCAAATAGGATGTCAGACTCAGCCGAAAATGCGTCCCGAGAGACCCAAATTTTTGGCACTTTATAAACTAGTGAATTTTTGAAAACTAACAAGTCTACACTATGGAGAATTTAATTACAAGCACTTTTGTAAAATATGGTACCTAAAACTGAGGTACCATTTGCAAGATTTTAAAGTTACAATTTTCTCGTAAACTAGTGTTTTTGCCAAAAAAAACACTAAAACATTTTAAAAATGCCAGTTATGGGGAGAGAAAGTGGCCTTCCAACCACTCGTTGGATTTGGCATAGAATGAAGAATACAAATGAGGTTTGTGTGAGGGGGAATTAGCCTCCTACCAACCCGGGCCTCACCCTTCGTCTTCGTAGGTCGAAGATACAAGTGGAAATTAAACCTCTAAAAATTACAAAACTGTCTAAAAAATTTATTATTCAGTCAAATTGACTGATTTTTTTTTATCAAGCCAATTTTTCACTAAAAAATAAACTAATGATAGTTTGGATAGAATGGCAAGTGTTCTTGAGTGCCACATGGGATGCCAAGTAGGAAGGGGCATCCAAAAACAACAGTCAAAATTTATCTTATACAAAAGACAAAAAATAGCTTGCTGGAGGGTGTCGTATGGCCTGTCTGAGGGCAGAATTGAAGCACCTTGCTAGAGACTGAGACTTGGCTGAAGAGAAAGCTTAGAATCTAGGCGCAAAAAATAGAAAATGACCAATAACAAGGTGCAGCAAACTAGGTGCAGCAAACAAAAAAGGACCAAAAACAAGGCACAAAAGTGTCACCAAACAAAACTCAGCCCTGATTTTGCTAACTTGCTAGATGCTGGACACCGTACGGCTTATGGCTTGGCTATAGATTGCTATTGGAGGGCGCTGGAAAGACAGAAACATGGCAACAGAAGTGGTGTTGGAGCTGATGTTGTTGAAGGACATAAGCTTGGCGCCTGGACTAGAACCGCTGGCCAAAAGAGCTTAGAGCTGCTTCTCCCTCTGATCCACACAACAAAACACACCCAAATGCAAGGATCTCCAAGAAAACTAACCAGATATTGATAGATTTTTATTTTTCTTTTAATTTAAATCTAAAAATAAAAAACTCCACTCCTCTTGATTTCAAAATAAGCTAAAAGCATGATCATACACAAGATTACTGGGAAAGCTCTGATACCATATCAGAGTTGTTGTCAGAATCTGGATAATGCGAGTGCAATGAAGACGTGATCACACAAGATAAAAATGTCCACACCATAAGATGCTGAACCAATTTGACAATAATAAGAAAATAATTTGCACAAAATAAAATGGAGAAAACCAAATTTGAATTAACATAGAATGGCCAAAATGAGGACTAAAAATAGGAGAGTACGAAAGTAACTCCTCCACAAAAGGTGGACAAGGCACCCCAAGAATAGAATGTAACTCCTCCATGAAAGGTGGTGACAAGGTGCTAAGAATAGAGAAGTAACTCCCATCAAGGGAGTTACTTATGACATTCTTATGACACCTATGACACATCTATGACACACACCTCCACATAAGCTAGCCTATCCCACAAATGTAGGAAAACTCCATGTATGCACAAGAAATACAATTTCCTTAATTAATAAATAGGGAAAATAAAAACCTACACTAATAAGGAACTAGTCTTAGAGATTTGCAAGTTATATAAGCTCACACATGTGAGTCCAATGCTAAGAGTTCCATTTAAGGATTATTCAATACTTGAGGAAATATGATCAATGATAATTTTGAGTAGAAAAAGTAAATTCCTTTGAAAATCATTTAGTTCAAATGGGCTTGTGCAAATGAGAGGGGCATAAAGATTCCATAACTTCTTAAGGAATGTTCATAAAGGATAGGAAGTTAATCCATAGAAAAATTCCCATTGGTGTAATTAACCTAATTATATTTTCTCTGGTGATGAGCTTGGCCTCTAGTCTCTCTCTTATTTATGGTATGAGCATGAACCTAAGAAGTTCTCTGAACCTGCCAATGAGCTCAAAGTATAGATGGAATAGTTTTGAGATCCTAAGACACTAAAAAACATTGCTTACTTTAGCATTGGATATATCTTACCTCCATATACAAAATCATGCCTTTGCTTGGGCTAGGTTATATAGTATGGATCTATATTATTGAATAAACTACTACAAACTATAATTTTTCCTACAAATCCTCCTTGTTTTAGACATAAAACATGATATTAGGTGTTTTGAAGGTAAAATAATGAGAATAAAACACTCTGAACTTGGTGGTATGAATTGAGGGAGTTTAACCATCATAACTTAGCATGTGTGGGCCCTTTTTGGGAGGAATTGGAGTTGATTATGGTGTTAGTGGACCCAAATCAAGGTATGAAACCTTTTGATTATGCCTTTATGAGGTTTATGAGGTCTTATATAGTCATATAAGGTGTTTTAGTGGTATATCAAGTCTAAATTGAATCTTATTTTGAATAAAACTGTTAATTATGTTAAAATATATGACCTTAAAATGGGGTGTATCAATTAAATCATCATGTTAGCACATATAAAAGACACTAATTATTAATGAGACTTAAATTGGACCTTAATAAACCTTATATAATGTTTCTTGAAGGCTTGAGAATAAGCATACCTTTGATGATTAGGTATAACTAATGTGCTGCTAAGCCCTTATCAAACTACCTCCATAGTTTATCTTAACCATTGTATCTTTTACATGTGGAGGATCCTTTAAAGTGATTAAGGACCATATAGACATGTTAAAACATCAAAATTACACCTTATTAATGTTTTATAGGAGATATAAATGTACATAAGGACTACCAAGGCAAGTTTATGACATGAGAAAATAATAAATTGACTAAACAACCCTATGAACTCATGACATGACTGACAACCATAGTACTAAAGATAGATCATGAATCAAGGCATAAGACTGACCCCTTCATAGGTATAGGACTAGAAAGTGGCCAAAAGTGTGTTGAATGACATTCTAATTGAGCTTGGATTACCCCTTTAGGGTCCCATTTGTGGATCTTATACTTTGGAAGGGTGAAGGAGTCTTTCTTGGTTTCTATTTTCTAAATTAGAGGGAAGGTATTTTAGAAATGGTGCCTTGCTATTATTATGATTAGTGGGCACACCTTATGTTACTGGTATATGTAGAACCCAAAGATACCCCCACTAGCTAATAGGTAATCTCTTATCTTGCTAAGTAGTCTAGAATGAAATATGGCAAGCAAATGAGATCCTTGAGGAAACCTATAATCCAGATAACAAGGTCCTCTTTTTAAATCAATTAGTCTCTAATATCTATGATGGAATCCTTTATTGCCTTTAATATCCATAACATTAGAGACTCATTGATGTCTTGGTATATTTGGTATAAATGATTGCATATGTCCCAGATGTGATGGTGGAACTAGTGGCCATACAATTTTTAAAAGACTATGTGGATCACCAAGCCTCCAATAACCCACATAAGAAAGGAATATGGTTTGAAAGAGATCATCCCATAGACTATGTCTAACATGTATCTCATCATTTAAAAATTACCTCTGGCTAAAACATCTTTGATGGAGTTGTTAAACTTTAAGTCGATCAATATTACCATGTTTGAGACCTCTGAGAATGTAAGGATAATGTGTAGTACAGACACCCACAACTTATTAATATATAGGTATTCATGGTCCCCAAATAATTTTTTAAAAAATATCATTCCCACCTAGACTTCCTCCTATAAGGTATGGACTATGTATGCAGTAATATCCTCCTTGTTAACACATTTAGAGTCTAGGTTCTCAACCTAATCATGGATAACATTATATATCTGGTAGGTTCCCATACATACTGTTACTACCACTTTATCGTAATGAAAAGTGTAATTTGGGAGGGAGTATTATGCCTTGAAGGCATTCCAAGAGATGACAATAACTTAGTGATGAGAGTGGGTAAGCATACCCAATATTGGACCCCATCCTGTACTCAAATGGTGTTGTGAAGAATGTCACTCAATAAGTTTGTGCAAGGGAACACCTCTAGTTTGGATAAATTTATATGGAGTATGCACTTCTTGTAGGAACTAAGGGCATCATCATACTTCACTTGTTGGTCATCATCTGATCTTGAATCCTTGGGGATTTACTCAACCATTTTGAAAAAATTATTATAGTGATTGATTTTGGTTAATCTAGTCGGGAATGTGTTATACCTATATTTAGATTTGAGTTTTGGGTTTGAGGAATATGTGGCCAGTGTAGTAGGATAGAGGGGAAATTAGGAAGCTTTGAGTGTATAAAGTATAAAATATGTGGGTGTTCTTGTGGAAATTAGAAACCAACAAGTTAAATATTTTTCAAAGCTATAGATGGTAACCATTAACAATTTTATCTTATTCTTTTATAAATGCATGCATAAAACCCCCTTGTAATCATGGAATTTAGAAGCTCACTTTTTGTAACTTCAAATTTGAGTTGGTGGCTAGATTTTCTCTCTTTACTTCTAAATCTAGATTTCATAGCCCATGATCCTTTTCTATCAACAAAATACATCAATGGAGATGGGATATTTTAAAATTATCCAACTAGGACCAACTTCCCATTTTATCAATTCCTATTACATGGTAGGTACATGATCACATATCTTAGAGGCTTCTTAGTTAACTCTTACTTTTTGACACATTATATATTCATTGGTCTTTATAATAATAGTTAACACTTAGGCACAACTCTATACTACATGTCATTTACTTAGGAAGGGTGATGTGTTTCCTAAGAACATGTGGAACATCCTAATTTACTCTCTAGTGTCGTTTTCACCTTATTCTAAACTTTTTGGGGCTTTACGTGGATACTATTTCATCTACATATTGCCTATAAAATATGGTAGAGCCTAAGAAAGCCTAAGTAAATGAGAAGGTGTCACATCACCATGTGTTAGAGCAATCAATCCCCCATACATGTTAGAGATGTTAGACCTTGGGATAGCCTAATCAAATGAGAAGGTTTCATGTCACCATGTGTTAAAGTGGATAGTCTCCTAGACCTATTAGAGATTCTAAAGCTTGGGAGAGTTTGACCTAATGATAAGGCACCATGTCTCCATGTGTCAAATTAAATAGTCTCTTAGAAATCTTAGAGATGTAAGAGCCCAAGAGAGCCCAACTAAATGCTAAGGTGCCACATCACCATATGTTAGAGTATCTAGTTACCCATAATTTTTATAGATGTTAGAGACTAGGAGAGCTTGGTTGAGATACTTCCCATTTAGACAAGCTCTCCTAGGCTCTAATATCTCTAACAAGTATGGGCAACTAGATACTCTAACATATGGTGATGTGGCACCTTAGTATTTAGTTGGGCTCTCTTAGGCTCTTACATATCTAATAGTTTTAAGAGACTATTTAATTTGACACATGGATACATGGTGCCTTATTATTAAGTCAAGTTCACCCAAAGTCTAGTATCTCTAATATGTCTAAGAGACTAGCCACTCTAACACATGGTGACATGGCACCTTCTCATTTGACCAGGCTCTCCCAAGCTCTGACATCTCTGACATGTATGGGGGATTAACCACTCAGACACATGGTGATGTGGCACCTTCTCACTTAGTTAGACTCTCTTAGGCTTTGACATATTTTATTAGTTTTAAGGACTAGCCACTATGACACATGGTGACATGGAACCTTCTCATTCAATCGAGGTTTCTTGGTCTCTAACATATTTGATAGGTTTGGGGGTCCCATTTCTCTAACACTTGGAAGTTTTATTATTTCTCATTTGGGCAAGCTATCTGAGGCTCTAACATATTTTATAATTCTAAGGGATTGGCTTATTTGACACATGGCAAGGTGGTACCTTCTCATTTGGTTGGTATCTCCTATTCTATGACATCTTTGACATGTATGACGGACTAACTGATCTAACACATGATGACATGAAACTTTCACATTTAGTTAGGATTTCCTAAGCTCTGATAAATTCACAATAAATACCAAGTAATAAAATGAAAAGGGACGCACTACATTAAATACATACTTATCAGTTATGAAGATTTTGATTTGTCATGGATAGTGATGAGTCTGTTACTCTAGGAATGGAATGAGACCTTGAGATATTATAGGGAAAGATTACCTACAACATTAGTACCATAATTCATAAAATAAAAAACATTCCTTAGTTGAAAAAATAAAAGATGCCTACTTCTACTTGTGGAAATTAAAGCAACGTATATTCCAAGGATTTAAAAATGTGTTATTCATGAAAACAAAATAAAGGACAATAAAAATTTTGTTCATGATATTTTTAGAGGGGTCCTCCATTTCTAAGAAAGGGGGCATGTTGGCTACAATATAATCTAATATAGGTTAGGAAAATGTTAGTGAAAAAAATCAAAATGAACTTGAAGATCTATCATTTCAATCATAATCCCTAGGTTGAGCTATGTGGAAAATAAACAAGAAATGCATATTATAAGGTAAAAATAATGTTTATACCTCCATTAAAGATTTAATATTCATCTAGTCAAAATAGGTTGAGATCATCTTGTAGATGTATAAGTCTTTTAAAATGTTTGAGTATATATGTGGGTAGTATCTCTCCTTGTCTACACTTTATTTTGTTTTTGGCTTAGAAAGATATTATTGAAGTGATGACCTTGATATTTGGTAGAGCATCACTATATTAGATAGTCACTATGAAAAAATTGTTTAGACACTTTAATTTATAGATTTGGAAAATTATTGTGGACTAGACATCTTGAGATGAAGATCAAGGGCCCAAGATTTTTCCTTCATTCTCATAAATGAAAAAGATGGATTTTGGAAGAGAATGGATAGATTATGCCATATAAATGTAATACATTCAAATCATGACCCCTCTATGTGTGTAAGAGGGATGTAAGAGGAAGAGTGTGTAAGAAGGGTGTAAGAGATTATAAGTTCTCTTAATTATACACTTCATATGATGATGTCACCTTGGGTGAGGAAATATTCCAATTTTGAATTTAGGAAAATAAGATAATATAAATCCATTGATTTTCTTATTAAAGGTATGATTAGGATTGATTAAGTGTGATTAATCAACATTTACAATAATGGTTATTTTGGTAAGGTTAAAAGTGTTATTCAAAGACATATTATAATTAATTTGAAGTGTCCAATTTTGAGCGTCTACATTGGGAGGTCAGAGAAATTACAATAGAACACCAAATTATGAAGAGATTAGGAGGCTGAGAAGAAGTTGTGTGGCCATGACAATGATAGAGTTAGATAACAAAGTAAAGCCTATGGGTGATGAAAAACTTCCAAGTGAAAAAGTGGGACCTATATATACATAATATTTTGAAACTTCATCAATTACTGGTGATTTATCTGTTATAAGAATCTATCAAGTCTCAATCTCTCTGAGTAAACACCTTAAAGGGTTCATTGGGAAAGGGGTGGGAAAATCATTAGTGCTTCAAAATATAATTTTCCCCTATACCACCATTTGAAACAAATGCAAAACTCTCTGATATAATTCCCTAAGATTTGACATGTCCCTTACACACTTTTCCAAGAACTTCACTTACTTAAGTACTCCCTACCTAATCTAGAAACATTATTTGAAATTTATCAACCCTATACATAGAATATATTAACACACTACAAGTTTAGGTTAGCCTCAACTAACCTAGATCAAGAATTATCTTTACTTTATCAATTAACATATAGGGTCTATTGGGATAACATTATCAGCTAAACATTTAAAAAGGTTTAGGGTTATAAGCAAATATATACACATCCTTTTCATCAATTCTTAGAGAGATACAAATTTAATCATTCATTTTTTACTTTTTTACAATCTACTCTTCCACCATTGTACTTGAGGATTCATTTATTAGGGTTTACATTTGGAGAATAATCTTGTCTTATAGAAGAGTCTTGGATGTTTTGGCTTATCTTAGTGATCCTTAAAAACAACCATAACCTCTTGAAAAGGACCTTTATCCAAGGGAGAGATTTAGTCTCGATGAGTTCATTATCAATGTAAGTATTTCTAACTCTTACTCATCTATTTTAGTAGATATACATAGCATAAGTAATGGCTTTTAAATTTATTTCTCTCTATGTGTTGGGTTATATCTATACTATATTAATTATAATTTATCTATTCATGTTATTTTTATGTTTATTAACCCCATTTTATGCCACAATATTTTTTAAACACTAGGTTAGATTTTACTTTACTTCATATTTACTTTGTGAATATAAGAAAACATAAGACCTAGCTAGGGTTTTTGCATGTTATTGCTTTATTAGAGGCTTTATAAATCTCTCTAGTGATATTATTGTGGTAAGGGATTGCTTGGTTAGGTCTAGTAATCCATCTTGGTCATGACCTTGATTATCTAAACATACCAACACTTGAAAGGGTAAGTATGATTTATCTTCTTTGATTTAGGATTGATTTGTAGATTAGCTTTACTTTACCTTGTATACATTCTATTGGACCTAAAGTAAAGATAACACTTGTATTTTTTATATCATAGATTAATTTAATATCATATTATATATTCTTATTTATATAGTATTGTATCAAGTTTTTTGATACAATCTAACATTTTGTGTGTAGGTTTAACCTATAGTCACTCAAAATCAATTGTGTGTTTATCTATGTAAGTATTTTCAAATGAAAGGTAATTTGATCAATTAGCTTGACATAGTTCTCTTTTTAAACCATATTTTTATAGACATGATTAACTTAGTTGACTTTATTCATAACTTATTTTTAGTATATAGGTTTTGAAAACTTCATCGACCTAGTCAATTCTATTAGAAGAATATAAAAATCAGCATTTGAGCAACATAACATAAAATTATCAGATTATACTTCTTCAAAAAATTTCAAGGTTCATTCTTACCTTCTTTATCATTATATTTTTCATTTATAGTCCTATTTTTCATAGTTTACAGTCTATAAAATTATAACCCTATAGTAAACTGAGTCAACTAACTCGACAAAGTTTTATAGCCTACTTTCTCTCTAAAAAACTTAATTAACCTATTTGATTATGTTCTTACATATATTTATTAAATATGTATTAGAGACCCTATAGATTATGTTTTGTAATTTTTACATAAAATGTTTCTTGAATTGACTCTGTACTTTTCACAAACAAAGGAAATAACCTATCTTACTAGTAATTAATTAACTTTTTATTTTTTTTGCTTGATTACTTAGAGTAACAAACATAGACTAAATCGGTGATTTTTAATTTACCTATTTAGTCACACTATTTTTTTATTTTACACATACTTACAAATAACTTAACACTAAAAAGAAATTAAACATTTTCTTCTTGAGGTCTACCTACTTAGATTTCATCACCAAGGGGGAAGTTGACTTGGTTTTTTGGATAACTATAAACATGTGATTGATGGTATGTATTGTAAAAGCACCCAAAACCCTTATAATTATAAGATTATGAAGTGAGGGGGTAGGCCCCAAAACTAAACCAATACCATCACCAATACATATCCCTTTCAACCTAAACTACCTAAAATTATCCATAGATTGCTTTTCTAGTTCCTTCTTATAGTCAAATCCCTATCACATTAATGTCAAAATTTATTATAACTTAAAAACATTTAGGAATGACCACTTATATTTCCTTTTACATGCTATTTTTGTTACTTGCTCTTTGATCATTATATTTTATAATGTAAAAATTATACTAGCCAACATTAGTAGAAGGTTTTTGCAGTGTGATTTAATTATATCAAACACATTAAACTAATTAATTGTGTGATAATTTATATTTACTTAGTTATTATCTTGAAAAAAATTTACCTGTCTATATAACACAATCACCCCTATCGACTTAGTCTCTTACAAGCTATTTTATTCTATTAATCTTCAATACATAGTCACCCATCTAGCTATGTATCTTTATAACCTATTTAGTTTTACCATCTATAGAACATATTCAGATAGTTTGTATATGTCTATTTCATCACATTATATCAGTCTTTCCTACAAACTCTATTGATCCAATAAACTCTTTACTTCTTGGCTGTTACTTTTATATATTTTCCTAACTTTATCCGAAATTTTCCTCTATATTATCTAATTTCATATTATACCTTCAAGTATCATGAAATCCCCTATGATAATATTTTTGGATAATCAAAATATATTGAGATGATATATGTTATTTTATTTTATTCCTACCTTTTATACCTAAGAGGATCTTCACTCTTGGAGCACTTTTTATCATCCCTCATATTTAGACTGTAATATGGTCTAAATTAATCCAACTGATGATATAAATGGATTAGATCCATTCTACACTTCTCAAGATAAATCTCTCTTTATGATACCTTACTATACTATGGGGGAAATTAACACAAGCCTAAAAAACAACAGTATATCAAACCTTCTCAAGACCAATAACCTACATCCTAGTAATTAGCTTGTAATATACCTAGGTAGCAGAATATTACATATATTTAGGTTAGGATAGTGGAATGTAATAGTGGTATGTATAGTAATATCATAGAGGAATAATCCCACATGCATATAATAGAAGAGTGGGATAGATTAAAATCATGCATATAGTAGAAGAGTGGGATAGATAAAAAATGTATAAATAGAGGGGCATAGATCATTGCAAGGCATCCAAGAAAATATAATTCAATTAGAGTCTCGCTTTGATAAGGAGGTATCTCCCTCGAAGTGGAAAGTCATTCCTTTAATAAAATTAGTAAAATATTATTTTATTAAATATTTGTGTGTATTTTATGTATGTGAGATATTAGGTTCCTAGCATTTGGTACTAGATCTCTTTCCTTGGCCATTTTTGTGATATGTTTTTATTTTATAGGAGGTTATGTAAGTAGAGGTTTGTATTTTTGTGCACTATATGATCTCACCTTGCCTTTGGGATCCTAGTGATCATAAAGTGGATAAAAACTATGTTTGAGAGAACATCTTTTATTTATGAAGTTAGTTTTGAGAGTGGAAGTTCTTACAAATGTAGAGGTATTGTTGTGCGAGTTTTAGTTGCAAATATATATTAGAGATTCATAGAGCAATTATAAGTTATCCATTACATCTTAAATAATTTTCAAAAGTTATATATATATATATTTATTTATTGTCATAGTCAGAATTTGAAGCCAAAATCTACCATTTAAAAGTGTAGATTTCCATTTTTTCCATAATAAACATGACAATGTTTTTGTATATAGCTCTCAAACTATACACAAGAACACTACATAATATCTAGGTTTTGTGCAAATTGGTTTCATATTTTTAGAATATTTTATTGTTTTGAATTCAATTAAATATATCAAACATTATCTTTATTTTAGTAACTATTTAATGTAAAAAAATTGATTAATCTTATGCATGCAACTTACAAGAAATAATTACACCAATTAATTTTTGGGTTTTGTGCCCCACTTTTATAGATTTATAGAGTAGGTTGTACTTTAAATTTTCATAATTATTTAATAAGTTATCATACTTTTAATAAATTATACTATTGAAAAAAAATAGAATTATGGTTTTTTTACTCACTACTACCCAAATGTAGATGCTACTTTGAAAAAAAAAAAAAAACTACTCTAATTCAATCACTACTAATATTTTTGATAGATTAAAGGTACAAACTCCTATAATAACACAATATGATGAATAAATTATTGAATGGTTGGAGTGAGATAATAAATACAACAACTGAGTCAAAGATTTATTTCCTATAGTTGAAACATATGAACATGACATAGCTTCATGGATATATTTGGAGGATGTTTTTAGAATTTGGTATACATATTTATTTCAGTAGTAGGTACCTAAAAAAGCAATATAGACTCTTGATGAGCTCTAATAAGAAACCATTGAGTCCCTACATGGAACCACAACTTTAACTCCCTCAACATGTATTCCACTCCAAACATAATGTGTGTAAATAATAATGCTAAGGGGGATGTCATGTATCCTTCATTGGCTCACCACGATAACTATTTGGAGCACCCTTGTTATAGATTTGAGGTGATGATCATTAACTTTTAAATTTTAGTGTTTGACTATAACCTCTAGATGGCCTTGTTTTCTATTAATGGTCATTCCTCTACTCCCTTTGAATATCCACCTAATGTTCTTATGATTCAATTCACATACTCTTGTACATGCTTCTATCAGAGCATATAAAGAAGAAATGGAAGTAGAAAAGAATGCATGGACATGCCTCCATCTGGTCCTCTACATATTTTTGATATGTAATTATTCACATGTTGTAAGGGTAAAACATGCCAAGGGGGATGGAATGTAATATACCTAGGTAGGGGAATATAATGTATATTTTGGGTACAATGGTGGAATGTAATAGTGATATGAATAGTAATTTCATAAAATAATAATCCCACATGCATAGAATAAAATATGAGGATATAATAAAATAGTATAAATAGAGGGGCATAGGACATTTTAATACATCCAGACAAAATATATCAATTAGAGCCAAATTTTTTGATAAAAGAGGTAGGCCCTTATTGAGGTCAACATACCCCCAGTTTTGAAAATGGGGACCCTTTTTCCAAATAATACAAATTTATGCTCTAAAATTGAAAAATAGGAGAATCAAGTGTAGATGACTTTCAAATTGAATACATCTAACCAAGTAATCTTAAATTTGAAAGTCATCGACCCCTATCTCTCACCTATACTTATTTCCCATAGTTGCATAATCCTTGTTAATTTATCTCTAACTATTTCTAATAATTGTTGTTGATGTTTCTATGTTTCAGACTTAATGGTATCCTATTTGGGTGAACAAAGACAAGATCCAGGGCCTAATGTGTTTTTAACCGAGAACTTTAATCTAAATTCAATTTTAAGTAAGATCAACTTTACGTAGGAACACTTTATCATATTATAGTCTTAGTTTAAACTTTATCCTAAGTCCTACTTGTATTTATTAATACAACTTATACCTTGGTCTAAAATCTTTATGCCATGTATTTTATCATTCTTGGGGTCCCCTTTATTATGTTTTAGAATATAGCTTAAAATTATAAGGTTTTATTATGTTTATCAACACAAATAAAATCATAAAAACTTTAGCTTATGTTATTTATGTTTCTTGAGGATTATCTTAACTTTTGTTGCCCATAGGAACAAACCAACATGAAGATGATAGGTGGAAAGATCTCAGAGCTTCAAGAGAGAACCAATAACTCGTGTGTTAAGTTAAAAGTCAATAAGTTAAAGAAAGGATTGATTATTCATATTTCTTCATGTAGAGATGATATAAAGATTCAAGATAAAATTTGAAAGGTCAAAAGGATCTAAGAGCAGTGCAACAATCACTATCTTGATAATTAGTCTAAAGATCCAACAAATAATTTGAGTTAAGAATTCAAAGCTACTAAGAATAAATATGAATGTGAAAAGTGTTATGATCTCAGATAATGATCTCATAGATTGATGGTATGAATGAAAATGGACTTTTCAATAGAGCCTAGATTGAGCGAGGAATTTCTATATGGCATGGTAGTACCTGAGTGATAAAAGATCCTGGAGATCACGTGATGCTACCACATAGCATAATATCATTGGCTCAAAGATGGAAATTTAGGATGAGCAATGGAATCAAATCCCAAAGACCTTAAATATATTATAGAGCTTCAAAGTGTCACACTTATGTTTAATCACATAGAAATAGATTATTGGAGCACATTTTACTGAGAAAGGATGATCTGATAGTGTGATCCTATTTGGAATTTTTAAATATATTGAACCAATAAGGTGTTAATACATGTCCTAGGGGTAATGGTAACATTTTAATTTAATAAATAGAATGATGTAGCTTTGCCACATATGAATAAAACTCATATTAAAATATATTTTTGGTGTTTGATTTAGAGTGTCATTGGATCTCACAATTAAGTTAGATAAGGAATATTCCTTTGGTAACTAAGCTTCTATAAAATTTTGAGAATGACAATTCTTTTGTAAAGTCATGTGTAGCTTATAATTCGCATGGCTTAGTAGTCATAGTTAAATAAGGTAATTGATCTTTAATCATTTGTAAAGGGATACTTGTCTATGACACTTATCTAGTTGCATGTTGGTAAAGAATGATTGTCATATCTCATGAATTGTCTATATAAAAGAGGTATTATAAATTGTAAAAAGGGGGAAGTTATTAGAGCCAAAATTACTTTGTAAACTTGTAGCAAGTATAACAAATAAGGAATACTACAAAGTTTCTCTAATATTTATTTTTGTGTTTTCTATCATGGCTACTTCCTTAGTTATCTACTTTGATATTCATATTTGAATTATTTTTATGCATCCTAGGTGTGCAAATGTTAATGTAGAGTTGTCAATTTGTGCTTATGCTAGGTTTATTGAAATATCTAGATTAGAAACACCTTCTTTCTAGCCTACCATCCCTTTTGATCCTTTTTTTATCAAATCACTATAGTTTAGCTTATCATTATAAATATATTGCTAGGTTAGAGTTAGACTTTAGGATTTTGGCATCATCCATTAGATTTAGTTTAGATTACTTTCATATTCATAAATTTTTAGGACCATGGATTCTCCCAACAACCATTTAAATGTTCATTTTGTGAAAAAATCATTTATCTTGGTTGTTATTCCACCATAGATATCAATAAAATCACAACTAACAACTCAAACAATGTATTATTTAAATCCATTAATGAGAAGTGTCTATTAAACATTATATGAACCTGTTCATACATTTAGGTGCATCAATAGGGAAACAATTAGTTCTATAAGCAGGGATTAAGATAAATCTTTGTAAATTTTAAATGTATTTACTAATTTTATTAAATTTTGTTCAAAGATCAATTGATTCTTTGCACATTTGTGTTATTCTTAGTTCAATTGTGTAAAGATCACTAATATTCATGATTTCATACTAGTCTTAAGGATTCTTTTAGTCAAATATTGATATTATTTGAAGATTCATGGGTAAGTTTTGTAAATATAGATTAAATGTTGTAAATTTACCACATTTAAGGTTAGTGATAGTAGTTTTACTCAAACATTGATTGGTTCTTTACATGTTTATGTTTATTTGAACTTAGAAGTGTAAATATACCTCTCATTCATTAGTTTAGATGTATCTGTGAGCTTATTTAGTTAAATATAATTGTGTTTTACATGTATTAATGTGAAATTGGATTAACATACTAATATAATCACTAATATTTATAAAGATAAGGTTGATACATTATATTTTAAATAGGTTGAAGATTTTATAAGTTGGAACTACCACAATTAAGATCCTCATCAATATGTCGCATGGTTAGGTGGATATTCTATAAATGTGCCTAACTAAGTACATAACTTACCAATAAATCTTAAAATTTATTTTCCTTCTTTTATTTCTAATAATGTTTTCACAACTGAAGAACATGTTAAAATCTTTAAGGTTACTTTGAGACTTATGAATATAGTTCATGAAGATGTAACATATATATTGTTTCCATTTAATTTAAAAGATGTTGCATATGAATGGTTCCTTAACCTTCTTGAGAAATAAATTGTCATTTTGAATAACTTTAATGATTACTTCATTGGCCAATTTGGAAAAATTAATAGTCCATGTAATTTGTATTATTAATTCACCACTATTAAGAGAGATTCTAGTGAGACCATTAGAGCCTTTAATGTTAGATTCTATAATATGTTTAGTAGAACCATAACCACTTATAAACCTGATGAGGATTTAACCTTAGATATTTACAAGGATGATTTAGATCTCATGACTTGTGTGTTTATTAAAAGGTCTATTAGAGTCATAAACACCTTAGCATTGGATTATACTGAATCTATAATAATCAATGATCAAATGCAACCTAAAGGTCAAATTTCATATGATATCCCAAATTTCAACCCAAATTTTACATCACTAAATATCATTCTTAATGCAAATCAAAGTGTGTTTTCCTTAAATCAAACACTAGTCTTGAACCAATTGCCCTTAAGCCATGCCCATGCTAGACAAAATTTGGGGTTCTTAAATAATGATAAAAATGTCTTTCATCCATAGGTACATATAGATTTAGTGCCCACTAATAATAAAAATCAATTTCATAACTTATAAACACCAAATATTGAGAATAAATCCATACTCAAGATGGTTCAAAATATGAGCACTAATTTTATTCAATTACAAAAGCAAGTGGGCAATGTTGGGGAAAACTCCAATAAAAACTATGCTTCTCAAAAGTTTAATATGCCTACAATTAGGTTTCATGATAACAACAATAATAGGTCATGTAATAATGTATATTAAATGAATATTTATGATATAGATATAGATGATCATTACAATGTCTTTGAAGCATATAAAAATGAAAAGGATACATCTAACCTTGTGTTTAATCAAGACAATGTTGTAGGAACATCTAGATTTACAAAGAAATATAAATACTTTATGGTATAGGATTTTGATTTTCCATTCAAAGAAGAAAATAGACCTAAATATTCTCTATAAAAAGGAATAGCCATTCAAGATGAGCAATCCCATGAATAAGATCAAATACAATCTGACCTCTCTTTAGAAGATAATTGTGAGGATAATGCATATGAGGTCATTATTGAAATATAGAGTACTCTTAAATAATATGATTATTATAATACATTATACTAAGGTTTATTTAAATAAATTGAGGTATTCCAATACAAAAAATTTATTTTGGAGATCCCAAATCATCTTGATTTGGGAATCGATTGGGTAGAAGAGATGCCATTCTTCAAATAGTATGAATATGAAGCAAGTGTAGCAGATCAAGGATCTACATATAGCCCCATCAAAATTTTGGAAGTATGTGATCAACCTAATTCAAATTATAAGGTTAAAAATTAATTTCATTCCCTTTTAGTTGATCATGATGAAGTATCCTTTTGGGATGACTTGGAATGTTTTGGTGCAAATATTGGTAGTCCATCTACAAGTCAAGCTAAACCTAATGAAGACATCAATATAAGAATCCTATATAATCTACCATCATTGATTGAGGATGATATAAGTCACTATAAATCTATTTATGAAGGAAAATTATCACTCTTGATTCAAGATAGAAATATTTGGGAAGAATATGATTAGGTTTTAGATCCATATCTTTAATCTAGGTACTAGATAATTGAGATAAGGAATCAAGATACATCACATAGAAGATATGAACACACAAGTAATGCTATCCAAAAAAAAAGGCCATTGAATGGAAGTAATCATTTTTCAAGGTTATGTATTAGTTTAAATAAATTTCCATTTGATCCTAGAGGTAATTCTCTATGGATTTAGTCTAGGTAGGTTTTAGATTAGTTTTTTTTCCTATCTGTTGTTTGTAAGTAGTGCTTGTAAATATTTGTTTTCTTGTTGTTTGTTTTGATTTGTGTTTTTGCATTTTATTTCTTTGATTTGTTACTTGCTTATAAATAAGTCCTTTTGGACAATCCTCAGCTCAAATTTCACTTAATTTCTCAAGAACTTCACAGTTTATAAATGCAGGTATGACTTCTCAACATTGGTTGATCATGTATTGTTGAAATGTGAGCTTGAAGTTATAGTTTAGAGAAATTAATAAAGATTAATATATAAGTTAATTATTCCTTAAGATTTTAATCATTATTTTTATCTAATATTTAATCTAATAAGGATTTCACATGTGAGATGAAAGCTTGGATTATTGAAACATAGTCATGTTTGCATTTAATAAACATTATTTCCTATGACAAAGTTTGCAACCAAGGATGATTATCTAAAAATGAAAACACTTGAAAAAATCCAAAAAATTGGATAACCTAGTTCCCAACATTTTCTAGAGAGTCAAAAATTATTTGAAAATTACAAAAACAAGAGCCTTATTACAAAATTCAATAGCTTTCAAAGCAAAGGTGATTATGGTAATCTCCATTAGGACTATGGACACCTGGATAGAAACTGAGCAATGCCAAAAACTTCCCTAAGATAAAACATGATCCTTAATGCACATCCAAGTTTGTTATATGTTAGTGTTAATGGTTAAAGTCATAAAATCTAGAAATTGTTCCCTAAATTCCATGAAAAATAGTAAGTGGAATCAAAGCACACACATAGCATGGCTAAGTTTTGATATTTGATCCTAATCCCACATGAGGAATACTTTTTTTAATCATGAATTTATCTTAACTATGGTATATGAACATGTGGAATAAGTAACCTAGTTATTAGTCTAAACTAGAGTCTTTGAATTCTAACATATTTATATGCTTTCCTAAAAGTCACCATTTGTTGAGTTCAACATACCCCTAGTTCTAGAAATGGGGACACTTATTTCAAATAATGAAAATTTATGCTCTAAAATTGAAAATTGAGAGAATCAGGTGTAAATGACTTTAAAATTGAATATATCTAACCAAGTGGGATATTAAATTTAAAATTCATCCACCCATGGTTCTTACCTAGATTTATTTCCCATAGTTACATAATCCTTGTTAATTTATTTCTAGTTTTTACTAATAACTATTGCCAATGTTTCTATGTTAAAGAATTAATGGGATCCTATTTGGGTAAATAATTACTAGATTTAGGGCCTAATGTGTTTTTAACCTAAAAATTTTAATTCAAAATCAATTTTAAGTGGGATCAATTTTATGCAAGAGAACTTTATCATATTATAGACATAGTTTAAAATTTAGCCTAAGTCCTACTCATATTTATTAATAAAATTTAGACCTTGGTCTAAAATATTTATGACATGTATTTTATAATTCATGGGGTTCCATTTATTATTTTCTAGAAGTTATCTTAAAATCCTAAGGTTTTATCATGTTTATCAACATGAATAAAACCATAAAAACTTTATCTTAAGTTCTTTATGTTTCTCAAGGACTAACTTAACTTTCATTTCTCATAAGAACAAACCAACATAAATATTCTAGGTGATGATATATCAAAGCTTCAAGAGAGAATCAATGAACCATATGTCAAGTTAAAAGTTAATAAGTCAAGGAAAGGATTGATGGTTCACAGTTGTTTGAGAAGAGATGATATAATGACATGAGATCAAAGTTGAAATGTCAAAAAGATCTAAGAATAACATGAGAATGACAAGTGTCAGCATCTTGGGGGTAGCCCAAAGATTCAACAAAGAATGTGAGTCAAGAATTTAAAGCTATCAAGAATAAATATGAAAGTGACAAGTGTCCTGATCTTAGCTAATGATCTAGAAGATTGATGGCATGAATGAAGATATAATTTTTAATAGAGCTTAGATTGAGTGAGGAGATTACACATGGCATGATAGCACCCAAGTGATAAAAGAGCTTGGTACTCATGAGATGATACCACATGTCATAATATCATGAGCTCAGAGATGGTGATTGATAACAAGTGATGGAATCAAATACCAAAGAGCTCAGAAAGCCCATGGAGCTGCCAAGTGGTATGCTTACATTTAATCACGTAGAAAAAGATTGATGGAGCACATTTATTTGGGTGAGGATGATCTAATGGTATAAGCCTAGGTGTAATTTTTAAATATCTTGAACCAATAAGGTGTTAACACATATCCTAGGGGAAATGGTCACATTTATAGTTAATAAATAGAATGACATGGCATTGTTATATAGGCTGATAACTCACATTGAAAGATCTTTTTGGTGCTTGAGTTAGAGTGTCATTGGATGTCATAGTTAAGTTAAATAAGGAATATTCCTTTGGTAACTAAGATTTTATAACATTTTGAGAAGGAATATTCTTTTGTAAAGGCATGTGTATCTTATAAAGCATGTGGCCTATTAGTCACAGATAAAGAAGGTCATTCATCCTGAAGCATTTTTAAAGGGATACTTGTATAGTTGCTTGTTGACACTTTTCTAATTTCATGCTGAGAATGAATCACTAGAATATATCTTGAATTATCAATATAAAGGAGGTATTTCCAATTGTAAAAAGGGGTGAAGTTCTTAGATTCAAAATTACTTTGTAAACTTGGAGCAAGTAGTATGGACAAGGAATTTTACAAAGCTTGTCTAATATTTGTCTGTGTGTTTGCTATCATGGATGCTTCCTCAACTATCTAGTTTGATATTTATATTTGATTTATTTTTATGGATCTTATATGTGAACATGTTAATGTAGAGTTATCAATTTGTGCTTTTTCTAGGTTGATTGAAATATCTTAGGTTTATTTTGTTCTCTTTTGCTTTTCTTGAAGATGTGAATAAGCTATTTTCCTGTGGATGTAAAACTTTGAAGTGAACTTGATTTGTTATTTGCATTAATTTTCCTTAGACATTTTCCTCATATACATTAGAATCTATGCCTATGAAATTTCATGGTATATATTGGTTTAGTGCATGTCTTGATGAAATTTAAGCTCTATCATAATCTCTAGATTGAAGATCAAAAATACCTTATTTCTGTCATACCCTCTCTTTTGCTCTTTTTTATTAAATAATTATAGTTTAACTTTTCATTTTAAATATTACTTCTAGATTAGGGTTAGAATTTAGGATTTGGGCATCATTAATTGGATTTAGTCTAGATTACTTTCATCTTCATAGAGTTTTAGGACCATGGTTACTCCCAACAACCATTTCAATATTCACTTTTGTGAAATAATCATTTAGCTTGGCTGCTACTCCACAAAAAATCTTAAGAAGATCATAACTAGCAACTCATGCAATGGATTCTTCAGATACATAAATGAGAAGTGTTTCTTAAACACTATATGAACTTGCTAATACATTTAGGTGCATCAACACTTTGTTAAAATGGTAAGTGATTGTGGATTTATTCAGTCTCACCAAAAAGGAATTTTGTATTTAATTTTATGATACATTTTTAGTTATTCTATTTATGAGTCTAGAGGTTCCTAACATTTCCACCTAGAAACCCTCCCCCACATACCAAATTGAGGAACGAACCCCATAAAAATCCAAATAATCCTCCTCCCAACACCATTACACTAGTTGACACCACTCAAATTCTTGCAAAAAAGTGTAAAAAATGAACATCATGAAAATATATAATACCTCTCAAATAATGCAACAACAACATCATTCAATCAACATTGCTAATCAACCACCTATTCTTCTGCCCAAAAATAATGAAAATTTCATCCATCAACCTTTTAAAGACACGAGAACTATTATTGCCCAACCTATTATACACAACAAGATGCTTTAACAAATTCAAAATAAACCTTTTAACCCTGAGTTATATCTATTGATGTTGGTAATATATATCCAACTATTAAATATGATGGGACTAAAGACCCCACATCTTTTCTTAAAGTATATAGTAATCTTATAAAGAATAGATTCAAACTAATATATTCACCATTTAAAAAAATTTATTTATAACATTCACATCTGATGTATTATAATGATATAACCAACTTAGACAACATTCCATATGGAAACTTGAATATTTGGTCAATCCTTTAGTAAAGGAATTTCAACGTAATGATCTTCCTAAAAATTGTGTTAGCCATTCCATTAATGCTAAACAGTCCTCTTCTAAATCATCTCATGATTCTACCAAACATTAGAAATATTTTTCTCACAAAGCTAATAATAACATGACGAATGATAACATGTTCAAACTATTCATAACTACCTTAATGCATTCCCTCTAATACAAGGTTCAAAATTTTAATCCCCAAATTTTAAATGATGTTATCAATCAAGATAAAGGACAAGAATTTCTAATGAAATAATTTTAACCCAAAAATAAAATGATCAAGGGATATTTACAATACTCTAATAATGCAATCACTAAAAATCCTCCTCAAAACAAAAATAGGAGTAGCCAGAATGGATTATCCCCAAGCTTTCTATACACCTCTAACTATTCAACAAATGAGACAATTTTTAATTCCCTACAAACCATTCACTTATGCTAATATCCCACCTAAATGGTATAATCTTAACAAACTCTATTGGTTTCATTTTGATATTAGTCATTCCCATGAAATATGTCATGGGCTTACAAAAAAATGTTATTTCTTTTATAATATGGGATACATTTAATCATCATGACATGATAAAAATTAGTTATCATGATTATATTAATACTTCTCAAAATAAAAAATCTTTCAATCCTTCTTCCTCTAACAACCAAAAACTTTTTTACCTCTAACCCTCAATATTCAAACAAGGATATTTACGTAATTGATGCTAACTATGATTAATACTATCTAATTATCGATGTGTAAATTTGGCTAAAGTTAATTATTGATATAAAATTTCCCACAAATATCTCATCAAAAGTCCAAATAAACCATCACTTGATGAAAAAACTAACAAATATACCACTACCACTAATATACCTTCCAAAACCAATGAAGAAACACTCCTCAATCTGAACCCCAAACTACCTCTCTTCCTATCAAAAATATTTTACTTTCCAAGCCTTGTGATGGTTCCTCATCTTCAAAAAATCATTGGAATTTATTGGATCAACCTAACTCTATGACTTTTAAAATACCTATCATGGAGTTAGTTCACACTTATCCATATCATCATAAATTTCTAATGCAACAACTACAAGAAATTGAAGAACCAACTTCCCTAGAAATGGACTAACCTTCTCATGAATCCTCACCAATAAAAGTTCATATTATTGAAAATATTTTTTCTTCTTATAAACCTTCCATAGAGTTCTTGGAATAAGGCACGATCAGTGATTAAATTATCTTTCAATTAGATGACATGCCTCTATTTATTAAAATTTCCATTAATACCACCCTTATTTGCAAAGTCTTAGTAAAAGAAGGGTCAAGAATTAATGTGACATCTCTTTGGATAATTCAATAACTTGGGTATAAAAAGGATCATTTAAATAAAACTCATCTAACATGTTGTGGATTTGATCATACTGATCAAAATCCACTTGGTTGTATTTGTCTCCCTCTCAATATTTAACCCAAAACTATATACCAAGCTCATAGTTCTTGACTTATTATTATCCTATAATATACTCATAGGTCACCTATGGACACATCACATGGGGGTTATTTCCTCTTTTGGTAGCCATTGTATCAAATTTATTCATAATGGAAAAATTTATAAACATGAGGTGAATCCTAATCCATGGAGTATTTAACTTCCCAACCCCAAATCTCACTATGAGATTCTGACTATTACATGAATTAATATTGCACCTTTACTTGAATTCATCAAAATGAATCCATATTTACAGGTCACTCTTACTAATTATAATGATGATGACCCAAATGATTTTTAAAACACTTTCAATAATACCAAGCTACCTCCGTACATTTTAAAATGTCTCACTCCTTACTTATTACCTCATGATTGTAACATCCCAATCATTTATGAGATCACTAACCTCCCTCCTCCATGTAATGCACATGAAACATCTTACACCATATATGACTTCACATGTAATGAATATGGAGTGGATAAGTTATTTCAAGGCCCTCTAGGTGATCTAGGTCATCTCACAAATTTAGTGATATAGGTGTATCTCCTTTTTATCCTCCTCTAGAGATAAAAGAATGCATTAGCTCTCACATCTATGATGAAAAATACATCATGTCCTAAGCATAATCACAATATTTGGATGTTGGAAACTATTATCAAACCTTAGCTAAAATACATACTTTTAACTAAGATGTTCATGTCATTTCCATGGATACTGAGTTAGAACTTGAAGGTCATGTAAATCTAATTAATTATCTACTTATTGATACCCATTGGGTTGTTGAACAAATCTTACTTCTCACAAATTTAGAACTTTCAAATCCTTCTATAGTTTATATATCACTAGTCACTCTACCAAATACCATGCCTACCAATGATTCTAAGGATATGCCTATTATCAATCCAGCTGAACCGAATTAACCTCCCTCCATAATTCTACTAATACCTTAGATTACCATTGATTCCAAGGAAATAAATATATTATATATATTTTTTAAATATGATTACCATGGTAATAAAATCACTGATCTTGTATTATAAGTGGAATACTTTGGACCTTTACCCATGCTACCTAGAGATGAAGCCATAATTGATTTAATCCATGTTAGAGAACCTCAACTTCCTCAACAATATCACAAACTTGGGAATTTAAAATGAAAGGCTCCATGTTTTAATAACATCACTACTAGCATAGATCCTAAAACTAATCCCATTTCTTCTCTTCCCAATGCACCATATCATTTTTAATATGGAAATGCTATGATCATTGAAGAAACTATGATAATAAAATATGGTACACCCTCATATCCTCAACCTATATTAGTCTCTAGATAGCTCAATCTAACTAAACATGATAAATTTAGCCTATTATTTTATAAATATTATGAGACTTTCACTTGGTCATATGAGGACATGTTAGGTATTGACCTTAGTATCATTGTGCATAGTATAATCACATACATAGACACCAAATCGATCTAATAAAAATAATAGAAATTTACACCAAAAATTTCCACCCTATGCCATAAATAAATTATAAAACTATTAGATTCCAAGTTTATTACACTTATGCATTATTTATAATGGGTGTCAAACATTATTCTTATTCACAAAAAACTCAGCATGGTTATTCACATATTCATCGACTTCCATAATCTTAACCTCATATTTATCAAAGATAATTTTCCATTAGCTTCAATATATGTCATCATTTATTTCATTTATGGATATGAAATTTTGTCATTCATGGATGGTTTTTTGATATAAAATCAAATTCACATACACTTAAAAAACCAAGACAAAAAATATTCACTACAGAATGGGGTACCTATTGCTATGTTAAAATGTTATTCATCCTAAAAAATTTTAGAGATACTTATAAACATTCCATGACTCACATTTTTAAAAATATTATACATAATATTGTGGAAACCTATATGGATGACCTCATTCCCAAATTTAAAATTCACATAACCCATCTCTCTAATCTATCCATCATATTTGATCAATTAATCAGGTACAATGTTAGAATCAACCCCTAAAAATGTGTCTTTAGCATTATATATAGTAAAATTATAGGGTTATTAGTTTATATTCATAGTATTTATGTCAATCCCACTAATATAAATTCTATAGTCGACATTCCCATTCCTCACTCCATTATGCACATTCACACTTACCTTGGTAGGCTTGGGACAATCTGACGATTTATTCTTGAAATGTATTATCATATATACTCTGTTAATTTCCTTCTTAAAAAAGGTAATACTATATAATGTCTTGATCCATGTCAAAAATCATTCAATAACATGAAATAATCCTTACTCTATCTTCCCACCCTTTATCCACCTTCCAATTATCATCCTTTGATTTTCTACACCTCTTCTACTCCCATATCATTTGGGGTAATGCTTGCCCAAAAAGATGATACTAAAAGAGAATATTATATTAAATATATTATTTGATGCATCATTGATTATGAAAAAATATTATACTAAAGTATAACATGATTTACTCATTATTTAATTTGTAGATAAAAATATCCATCACTATATGATTTATCAAACCACATATGTCATTGTCCATTTCGATCCACTTAGACATTTTTTATCCAAAGCATTTCTACTTGGAGATAGAATTTGAAAATGGATGGTTATATTAATGAAGTTTTAACTTCACATCATAACACAATAATTGATCAAATGGAAAGTCATTTCTAACCAAATTACATTGGCACCCATACCCACTACAAATCACCCTCAAGATAATATGCACAATCATAACATTATTTACATTTAAGGACTTAATCAAGCTATCTCCCTTAATCATTATTTCCATAATTTCACTACTTATTTTGTGGAAAATAATAAATAAGATACCTGCATCATTCATAATACTACTAATTTAAAAAATTGTCATTATAAAGTTTAATGGAATATAGAATTATATATTATCGTACAAGCAATATTTATCAATATTTCTAGTATCAAGAATAAAGTTTTTACAATGCTAAGGCTAGAGGTAAGGGATTATTAAGATTAACAAAAAAAATTTATAATTTGTATAAGGTGTAATTATTATATATATTTTTAAATTTGGAATATATCTATATCCTTAGCATTACAAAAAAATTATTCTTGGTACTAGCAATATTGATAGATATTGGTTGTATGATAATATCTAATTCTATATTCCTTTAATCCTAATACTATTAATTTTAAGAACTAGTAGTATCAAGAATTATATAGGTATCTTCTTGATTATTTTCCTCTAAATCCTCATTGAAATTATCAAAATTATCATTAAGGGAGATAGCTTGATTAAGTCCTTCAATGCAGAGAATGTTATCATCAGGGAGATTATATTGATTGTGATTTGTCATGGGTATGGGTGCCAATGTAAATTGGTTGACAATGACTTGACCTTTGAAAAATTTTGTTATTATGATGTGAAGGTAAAAATCCATCAATAAAACCATCCATTTGCCAATTCTATCTCCATGTATAAATTATTTGGAAAAAAATGTCGAAGTGGATCAGAATGGACAATGACATAGGTGGTTTAATAAATCATATAGTGATGGAACCTTATAGCTACAAATTAAATAGTGAGGAAATCATGTTGTACTTTAGTATAACATTTTTCATAATTAATAAGGCCTTGACTAACTTAGTAAATAACATATTCTCTTTCTATATAATGTTGTTAGGAAAGAATTGCCCCAATGGATATAGGAAGAGAAGAGGTGTACAAAATCAAAGGATGATCATTAAAGGTGGATGAAGGGTAGGGGTATGGAGTAATAGTTTAACTATTATATCTTAATACTACATAATAACCATTTTTTAATAGACTATTATTTTTTTGTTAGTGCATATTTATGAACCAAATTATAAAATAATTTGATAGTTATAATAATTTTTTTACAATTTAAATGTTTAATTTATAGTTGAAAAATTTATAATGTTTTATAAATAAATAAACTCAAGTTCTAATTTTGAAAAATAGATTAATATATCAATACTAATTATCATGGATATAGTATTAGTTATGTAAGAGCATTGCAATAACACTAGTACCATGCCATAAAACTATGAATTCATCAAGGTTCAATGAATACCTATTTAAATTAATTTTTTTGACATAAATGTTAGTATATTTTTTATTTGATAGGTAAATATGGGTTGATGGGGCCTAGACCTAGTACAAAAGAGAATAGAAATAAAAGTGAGAGAAAGCAACAAAGCCCAAACGAGATAAGGGTGAACACCCTGACAATTAGCCTAAATTTTGATAAAATTTAGCCAATAGTTGAGTGATAGATCAGAAAGGACCCAACCAAAAATGGCAAACAATAGAGTTATTTCAGCTCAGAGTAAGTGACCAATTGTTTGGTCATTGTATTTTCTTTTTTGTGACATTTGCATCTAGTGCAACTACCAATGAATTGGTATTCCTCATTGTTTGGCTTCTTCCTTTTGAGATCCACATGAGGGGATTATTTTATGATTTACTTAGCAACCCAGGTATCCTCCTCCTCATTGTCCTTTTAGAAAGAGTCCTCACTAGAGTTGTGAGTCTCAAGAGTCCAGCCATCATGAACCACAAATTTGTTAAAACCAATAAAATTACTTAATCTCTTAAATTCCTCTAAAATTTCTCCACAAAGGAGGTTTTGTATTGTGATTTAGTATGGAGTTTCTAGAGTGAATCTTTGACACCCTTATTGCCATCACCCCTAGAGTGTATTTTCATTTAGAAGTGAAAGAGGGGCTTCTTAAATGAAAGTTTTGATTTTTTTGTGCACAAGAACTAAAAGTCCCCAACCATTTCCATTATTTCTCCTCTTTAGAAGCTAAGGATTGATCACCCTCCACCTCTAACTCTTCCTTATTGTTGTTAATATAAATATACTCTAAAATGGTCTTGGAATAGACTAGTTCCCCCCTTTTGATCAGCAATAAAATGAGACCTTGGTGGATAAAATTTATGGCATGGTTCTTCTTAAATTTTAAAATAGAAACCTCTAAATATTATAGTAGAAATAAAATGATATTGATGAGATGAACCTTGAAATGGTTTAAAAGTAGGAAATGATGCAAGTAGAGAATGGTGTGTTTACCTTCCAAAGTGATATAACACATTATTTGGAGACATACCTCTAGCCATTTCCTTAAAAAATCATTGTGCATGTAACCTTTGTTAGACAATGATTTTGCCCTGTATTTCTCCTTCTCTTTCCTAAAAAAAATCTAAATGAGTTCTTCCTTGAGACACTTGTCTTTGAATGCCTTTACTTCATGGCATTCCATTCATATTGTTTCCCAAATTAGCTCCTCTATAATTTTAATCTTTAGCCCATGTATTCTCACCTCATAGTTGTTCCAATCATGGGAAAATTCCCTTGAGAGTGATGTATCATGCCCCATCAGATGTTCCATAAATGGGGCCAACCCCCATTTTACCCTTTTCCCATATATGAATGTTAGTATACTACTAAAGTAACTCTTTCATCCATTAATTAGTCTTAAAAAATAACATTGTATATCCTTATATAGGTAAACAATAAGGGTATGGTTAGGGTTCTAGAGAGTAGTTTACTTATGGAATTATTATCAAAATTAGTAATCATACTTATAATTAATAATCTTTACTATCTCTAATCTAGTGATTACATTTGGTTATATATTATCAATAAAGGTATATAGGTATGGTTAGGGTATACTTAAAGATTAGTTTTATATGAGTCTTTCAAATATAGCACTATCCTATAGTATGATATAGGTAACTAGTTATATATAATATGGTTAGGTTATAACCAATAATCATTAGTATTTTTTATTTTGTTCCATGTATAAAATAATCAAGCAAATACCTATATCATTCTTGATACTAATAATTCAAACTTAGTTATCAAAGAGTTTTCTAAAGTCACTATATGGACCATACATTTTGATGGCTCTAAATATTTCTAAGGAGTAGGGGTAAGTTTATTTCTTACTAATCCTCATGGTCAAATCATCCCTTTTGAATTTAGGCTAACCTTTGATGTTAGTAAAAACATCAAAGAATATGCATCTCTCTTATTAGGTATGGAAGTCGCACTTGACTTAGATATCCCATATCTACATGTTTTACCTGACTCAATACTTATATGCCACCAAGTTAATGGTGATTACAAGTGTAAATGTGAAAATCACATCTATTATCATCAAATGGAAGCAACATTCACTAAATAGTTTGCATCTTTTACCATTGAGCCAATTCTAAGAGATCAATTATCTATTAATAATTCTCTAGCCTCTTCAACATCTCTATTTCATGCTCATCAAGTACTTAATGATTCCTAATTTATTATTTGGATAAGAAAGTCACCATATTCTATGTAACCATAATATTTGGTCATCTATCACATTGAGGTTGTAATTATTAGACAAATCCCATGGTATAAAAACATCATCCAATTGGTTAAACATCATACCTATCCTCTAGAGACAAATTCTTTTGAAAAGACTTGAATTTGTAAACAAGCTCTTAAATATGTCTTTTGATACAACACCCTATATTACCATAATGTATAAGATACCCTACTATATTGTGTAATGAAATAAGAGGTCCCCCCTCTCCTTTAATAAGTACATGGGGGAATTTATGGTGGTAACTATAGTAGACATGATAAAACTCATAAATTCTTATGTATGGGATACTTTTGGCCTACTTTAGAAAATGATGTTATTGATTTTTATAAAAAATTTAGTCCTTTCCCACTTCATGATGATTTAATCCATTCACCACTAGATTATATCCAAACTATAAAATCTCCTTGGCCATTTTCCATGTGGGGATTAAATCTCATTGACAAATTACCATGATCATAAGATGGTCATATTTTTGTCATTACTACTACTGAATATTTTACCAAATGGGTAGAAGACATGCCTCTTGTTAATTTCATGGGAGCTATTACTTATAAATTTATCCTTAACCAAATTATTTTCCACTTTGGATTTACCCATACTATCATTTCTAATAGTGGTTTTAATTTCAATAACAAAGATGTGAATCAGTTATGTTCTAAATTTAAAATATCCCACAAATTTTCCACACCTTATCATCCATAATTTAATGGAAATGATAAGGCAACTAATTAAAATTCTCAACAAAATTTTACAAAATACCATCCAAGAAACCCAAACTAATTAGCATCTTCAATTATATCACACACTTTGGGCCTATCATTCTAGCATATCTACTACAATTAGGGCAACACTATTTTTACTAGTCTATGGTTCAGAGTCCATCTTACCATTATAATTAAAATTCCCATATTTATTTATATCTCTTCATTGTTTCATTATCAATGAATAATTACATGAATCTCTCATTCATGCTCTTGATCTTAACGATGAACATCATCCGGATGCTCTTCAACATAACTACTAATACAAGGATCACATCTCCAAATAACATAATAAAAATTTAAAGTATGAAATTTTAATATCGGTTATCTCATGCTTAAGTTAGACTATACTCATGATAAATAAGGAAAATATGCCCAAAAATGGTGGGGCCCTTATTTAGTGAAAGACATTCTTGGTCCTAGCACATATTGCCTACAAAGTATTCAAGGGAATGTTTTTAAATAACCCACTAATGCGTAATTTTTTAAGAAATATTTTTCTTAAATATTTACCTTCTTATCATACTTCTATATATTGTCCTACTAAATATTCTTTCATGATTTCCACATGGATTTCACCATTTTTAGTAGTCTCTTTCTACACAATCCCTAGTTCCCTCCCTTAGACCTTCAGTTTATTTCTCACATGAGTTAAATTTTAATACCATGGAAAGGACCCAATTTTACTCATAGATTATTTTTGATTTCATATATTAATTTTTAATATCAAGTTTGTTATTTTCCAATTCTTTGTTCACCCACTTAGGTTTCTCTTTTGTGAGTTGAACTATAAGACCATGGATATGACAAGACCCTCCTCACAAATACCATTTTTGACATTGTTTCAACCCACTTGGGTTTCTCTTTTATAATTTTTAGTGTAATTCCATGGATAGGACCATATGATCCTCATAAAATCACCATTAACTTTAAAACATATTTATTAAACCAAGTATTCTTTTTATACAATGTTAATAAATGGTTATAAGTTTATGATCCCATATTATTAAATTTGGTTCTTGTTTCTTTTAGTAGATACAACTTTCACAAAAAAATATGTTAGCATGTTTCCCTAAACTTAAATACATTCTAATGATAACGAATCATACCTACCTATAATTATATATCTTTTTCACATTGTCACATTTTTGTGATTTAAAGTAATTTAAATTGTTTCATGTTCATTCCCATTGATTTCATTTTTTTTTCATTCCACTTTGGATATTAAAATTTCAAAGTCAAGATAGGAATTTTATTTCACATTAATAAACAAGAATCTTAGACACCATACTCTCTAAGTTCTCTTTCATAATAACCAATTCCAAAAATTTTAAATGATAGTATTTTTTAGCACCCATGTTTGGTATTACAAATACATATAGAAGATGAACATAAAAATACATAAAAATTTAAAAGATAAATCATTTAAAAAAAAGGAAATGATAAAAATACAATATAAAAATAAAAAAGTCAACATCACACCAAAAGACATGATTTATAACACATTTCTTATCTCTAATCGAGGCTCGTACTCTATAGTTGGCCTCACGATGGAGCCAAGGTTTTTGGGGTATGGTATACCAATATATTAGTATAGGAGAATTCAAAAATATACATATATTTCTACCTAATTTCTCATGCAAGTACCCAATCTTCACAATAGAATAACAGTTCTATAAGAGGTCCTAAAGAATGGGGAGCATGTTGTAGGAAGGTAGGTCAATTTTAATTTTCATGCATATAGCCTTCAGGGGATGATATTCATACTTAATTTAATAACCCAATATCTATGTGGTCAGGAAAATTTATTGATAATCCTTAATGTCAAAAGTCCTCTTATTTTGACAAACCTAAATTTAATGTCTTAACTTTGTTAAAGAGTTTCTCTAACTTGGTTTTTCCTTAATTTCCCCTACCATCCATTTCATTTCCCCCTTGAATGGTAAGTTTGATTGTAAATCTATTTCCCCACTTCTATACTCCTTATTTACATATTTAAACATGTTATCACTACTTTGTTTCAGTTTTATCTATCTTTAGAACAAAACAATATGCTTTCATGACTATCGATTATTTTTTTTACACCATTGATTTACATTTATAGAATTACATTGGTTTATTTGAAAAAAAAATTATTGATCCCCTATTTTAGATAATTGCATTCATTCATAAATATTTTAAACTTCCTCTTTTTTCAAACAACTATATATATTTCTATATTATTTTGTACCTTTTTTAGATAATTCCATTCATTTCTACTTTCATGTATTGTTTCCATTTTTTGAGTGAGGTTGGCTTGTTACTTATCACTCACCAATGTTATTTTACCTTTTATGTACTTTTTCCATTGATGATTAAGGATTGTTATTTCCCTCTCATCAGTGTTGTTTTACCATTTATTGCCCATCTTTGTTTAAGTAAGGATTGTTATTACTTTCACATTGATGCTTGATTATCTTTTTTACATGTATCCATAGTTTCACTTGGTTTGTTTACCTCTATTACTTAAGGTATACTTGTTTGATTTTTTTGGTCATTTAGTAACTTTGGCTTTTTGTTTACCCAAATTTATCTAAATTTTGACTTGGTCATTTGGTCCTAACTTGGCATTTATCACCCTAGATTACCAAATTTCTAATTATGCCATGTCTACATAGTTTAGTTATCTTAGATTTAATGCATTTGTTTATTTTTGATCTCTGGTTTTATATCATTGGGTTTTTACAAAGAAGTCTCTATTCCCTTCATGATTAAAAAAACAAACACGACAAACAACTATTTAATGATAATGGTAAGTCAAGGTACTATTTATTACATTTAAATTTAGTTATTTACTTTTAGTTGTTTTATGCTTTAAAATACTATAATTTATTTAGTTTCAGCGTTGTATGTTGGTATTTTCTTTTCTTAAAGTACCATTCCATGTTACACCTAAGTGACACATGATGATATTCATGTTGGGTATATGTATACACATAATATTTTCAAACTTTATCAATTATTGATGCTTTTTCTCTTGTAATAACCGATTAATTCTCAATCTCTCTAAGTGCATGGCTTAAAAGGTCAATCAAGAAAGGGGTGGGTAGACCATTGGTGATTTGTAAGACTATTGTCCCCTATAACACCATTTATAACCAACATAAACCTCTCCTATATACTTCCCTAAGCTTTAACACCTCCCTTACACACTCCTCTAAGTAATTCACCACCTTATATAGTCTCTACTTGAACTAAAAAATATGTTTGACATTTATCAAATAATGTCAGCCTGACCCAGCCATATACTTAAAATATATTATCACGTTACAGGTCTAGGTCAGCCTCAGCTAACCTAGACTAGAACCTATCTTGATTTTATCAATTAATGATACAATGTTGATTGGGTTAACACTGTCAGTGAAACCTTTAAGAAGGTTTAGGGTTAGATCTAACTATATATACACATTTTTTTCACCATTTCTTAGAGAGAGATAGAGTTAGTCATTCATTTTATAATTATTTACATTATGATCTTCCACCATTATACTTGAGGGGTCATTACTTAGGTTTTACACTTGAATAAGAATCTTATCTTTTGGAAAAGTCTTGGATGCTTTGGACTATCTTAGTGATCGTTACAAATCACAACAACCTCTTGCAAAGCACATTTGTCCAAGGGATAGATTTAGTCTCTATGGGTTCATCTTCAAGGTAATTATCTCTAACTCTTACTCCTATATTTTAGTAGATAAAAATATCATAATCAATGGATTTTAAATGTATTTTTCTCTCCATGCATTAGGTTTATATCTATACTAGCTTAATTATATTTACTCTATGTACATTTATTTCCATGTTTATCACCCCCATTTTTTGCCACAAGCTTTGGTGAGCACTAGGTTAGATTTTACTTTACTTTGTATTTTCTTTGTGAATATAATAAAACATAGGAATTACATAGGGTTATTACATGGTGTTGTTTGACTAAAGGCTTTGGAACCCTCTCTAGTGATATTAATGTGGTAAGGGACCCCTTGGTTAGGCCTAGTGGATCCATCTTGGTCATGATCCTGATTATTTAAATTTAATAACAAGAAAAAGGATAAGTGTGATTTATCTTCTCAAATATAGGATTTATTTTTTATTAGATTCACTTTCCCTTGTATATAAGACTTAATGGGAAAATCTAATAACCTAGAAAAGTAAAAGGAATGTGAAACTATGAAGAAGATATGTGGCTAATGGACTAGAGCCAGAGGTCAAAAAGGTAAATAAGTGATAAAGAGAGCCCGAGGACATGAAATAAAATGAACCCAAACCATGTCAACTAATTGAGTCATCATAAAAAGGACATGAATAAATTTGACATCCTATCAAAATGTCAGAAATACCTAAATTATGACAAAACTAGAATAATAAATTGAACTAGTTTTTAAGGGATTTGATTGGTTAATTAAGTTAAATGGAGTGAATTAATGGATTCATGACCTGAATATGCTATCATGTGGGTTGAATGGAAAAATAATTCAAAATACTTGGTCCAAAATGGAGAAGTGGGAGATCATTTTGGTTAGATAGGTGTCACAACCATGGATAAAATTCAAATTTCAATATAAATTTCCTTTAAAAATGGAGGGAATATTCTAATTAAATTTAGTTATAATGGCCTAGAGTGGAAATCATGGATAGATATAGGAGCCTTTTGCTACTTGGAGATAAGTCACATTATATTTTATATATAATAAGGTATACATTATTTTAAAATGGGGGAGATATTATGCACCTAAACTCTATATAACATGTGATAGGCTCAATCCTCTCTTTTACTTTTTATTTTGTTTTGGCTTGCAATTTTCTTTCTTGAGGGTACACTTATATGCTTTTGTAATAACACTAAAATAGATACCATACCATTTTGAAATTAATGATTCTATTTATTAATGTCCTTAATTTATTTATCGAAAAAAATTGATTAATTTTAAGAAGATATTGGATTGATTGTTTACTAACGAATATGAAGTTACATTGTGCAATGACTAATCTAATTGGTTCTAAATTTTCATTCTATTTAAATTGAAGTTATGTCAATTCCTTTTGTGAAGTAGACAAAATAATTTCATATTATTTTATTTAATAGAATTTAGGATAATGGATTTAGCTTATTCTTCAGAATCCTTCCTATTGATTTGATTTGGTTTGTGTTATAACTAGACCTAGTACACAATGGTATAATTATGATTAGGCATGCTTTTGATTTTTAACATTAATAATATTATTTAAATCAAAGAACCACTTAATTTCCTACCTTACTTTTTTCCCATTTTATCCCTTTTTATTATGAATATCTATCCATTGTATTATAGTGTGGTGTAAATTTGAATAAGGAAGAAAGGACTTAAGCAAACATCAATAATTTTTATAAAATTAACACAGAGTTGATTTAACTTCTAATGGTTAATTTCCATTAATCACCCAACTAAATGATAAAATTTTTATCAACCCTTAGATTTAACCAGATGAATCCTAAAAGTGACTAAATATTGTTTTTCATGTGTTTTTATTTCCCTTTGTTACATCAGATCAATTATTCCAATAGTTATTTTTGTTGTGGGTCACAAATTGAGACCAATAGAAAGTGGAACTAAAAGGAGGGTCTAACCTTTGAATATTTAGAATTTTTTTTGGATTACTTAGCAAAGAAGACATTATTACAAGGTTTTTAAAATTTTAACATCCAACCTTATGGTTTTAATCTCTAAAACTTCTTTTTGGATTTTAACCCAATGCCTCCTCCTTATAATTTTCTTAATTCTTATTGTGTGCTTAAAACACACCAATAAAAAGTGGTGCTAGAAGGAGTGTATGAACTTCTTGGATTCCTATCTAGTTTGAAATTACATATACCTTATTTAGTATTGATTTATTATCTAATAAGAGATTTCAATTTTTTTATATTTCATGTTTTATTTGTTTAATATTGGTTTGATTAATCTCTAACTCATATTAGATATCTTAATCAATCTTGAGCCTATTGAGTGAATCACTAGATATTAAACAATAAGAGGTAGATTTGTTATATACCTATTTAAAATATTTAGGATAGCACAAAAAAATGGAATAATACCAAGAAATCTATCCACCCCTACCAAGTCATCCTCTAAACCTACCTAGAATAGACCTCCACTCATTATTACACCCATGGACTAGTTAGCAGAGCCTATAAGTAATGTTCCAAGGGACATGAATGATTTTCATAAGAAAATTGAGAGTTATATTACAACATTCAACCTAATTATTGTGAGAACTATTGAAGAACATGTCACATCCTAAAAAACTACCCTCAAGTTGCCCAATGTTAATCATGAAGATGTATCCTGCAAGTTATTCCCTTTCACCATGCTTGATGTAACCAATGGTTGATACCTTTACTTGACTAAGAAATACATTATAAGATATAATCAATTGAGTATAATATTATTAGCCATTTTCGGTTAGGTGGTAGACCCCAATGTGTTATATCAACATTTTTTATTACATGAGAAGGGAACCTAATGAACCTATATGTAATTTTCCTACCCACTTCAAAATATGTATAGTAGGGTGACAAACATTTATAAAATAGATAATCATTTAGCATTGTAAATGTTTAATAATTCCTCAGGCCCATGGATAACCATGTTATTAAGGAGATATCTAGCTATCATAGATTTTCCCCTTGCATATCTATAGGTAATAAAAGTGGACATGTAGCTCAATACATAAGTAAAAATGTTGGACCACATCCCTCATGTCATCCTAAACATGTCAGAATTAAATCTTATCACACCTTTAAATCATAATGTCCCAATGCTATAACCTTTCCCAATCATGAATCAACTCCCTTTACTTCATGCCTCTCCAAATTAGAATTTGTAATTTTTAAAGTATACTAGTAATGAGGCTATAATAAAAGATTATATATAAGCTAAATTCTTAATTGTGACTAATAATATTCATAATTAAAATTAATAATCAACCAATATTGAGATGAATCCAATATAGAGGATGTTTCAAAGGTTGAGAAATGATTTCATTGGATTATAAAAATAAGTGGGTAATTCAAACAATGGAAATTACGCCTTGAATTTCACTTATCAACATACTTAAATGTCCAATAATAGGTAAGGAAGAAATCTGAGTCTCCATCTAATAAAATGCATGAGATTACATCATGCAAATCACTCTACGCAATTGATGTCCTATACATAACATAACCCCGCATGGGGAACTTGATTTTATTGAGTTTTGTAATGAATTTAAAATCCTAAAAAATGGTATTGATGAATATGAGGTTGTTATAAATAACTATAATACCATGGGTCACCTTGATGTTCCTAGTTTATATAAATCACCCAACATAGCCATGCTTTTGGAGACCCTATAATTACCTAGTGAAGGATACAATGAATGTGAGGAGAATACTAATGATATTGATGTTGTGAAATAGTTTGAAATGATAAAGTACACCCTTAGGAGTAGCGAACACTATTCCTTGACCAACTTAACACCACCCAATAATGTTATTACACCTCCTAATCCAATGTTCAAAAATGACCTACCTCCACTAAAACAAAATGATAAATTTCCCACCACTAGTGAGACAAGCTAAAATATACTCAAGGATATCAAAAAGATAAAATATAATGTAAACCTCCACAAATTGGCACATATTACTGAATAGAGGGATTTGTTCCTTAAGTCTTTGATAGATAATAAAACTCAAACCAAAAATAAAGCCATAGGAAATACCAATGTTATTACACAAGGATAAAATTAAGGATCCACCCTTATTATTTTTAGTATGAGTCTTTGATAAGATTTTTCACAATTACATGGTTGATTTAAGTGCCTCAACAAATGTCATGCTTGCAGGGATTTGTAAGAAACTAGGACTGGTACCTGTAAAATTAGATAAGGTAGTGTTCTAATTAGATAATTCTAAGGTTAAGCTTGTATGATAATTATTAGAATTTTCATATAAAATTGAAAGATAACTTGAGAATGAAAAAATTCATAGACATAAAAGTGGTCAAAATCTCAGAGGCATATGACATGCTACTGAGTAGAGATTGGTCCAAAATTTTTAATGGTTATATGGGAAAAAAATTATTCAAGAGTGTAAAATTATGGATGAGAGTGTAAAATTAGATAAGGATTTATAAATATTCACACATGTATATATTGATTACATAATATAAATTAGTCAATTAAAAAGTCAATTTTGCCTCCACATATTTAGGTGTTTATACTCTAACTACCAAGCCATCAAGGAAGAAGTAGCTCAATCAAGATCCAAGTCTAGGTATGTGGTCTTTTTATTTTGATGGATAATAATATAAGTTAGGATTAGGATAAAGTATTGTAATTATTGATCCCTATGTTAATAAACATGTAGCTATATATAAACTACAATTCCACTATACCCACATATCAAAATATGAAGTGATAATCTTGGTATTGCATTTACATCCAAGTAAGTTGTCCATAAATTAGGGGTATACAATGATTTGAATTAGTCATCAAGTAGGTATGGAATAAATTCCAATGTAATATTTCTAATTAAAATAAGTATAAGCACTATTTTTGGGATTTTATGGAATCCTTTGATGTATTTAACATTGTTTCCATTCCTAGAATTAATAATTCCATGGTAGACCCACTAGCTATTTCTATTTTTATCCTTATACCTTTGGATAATATCGATTTGGAAAAATGTTTTTGTTGAATTAGTTTCATGACCATATGTACCTGATAATGTCAATAATTTTATAGTGTTTGATGATGATATAAACATTTTATATTTCTTCTTTCATTCTAATTATTTTGATGTACAAATGGTTGATGAGGATGAAAAGAGTGATCTAAATGGATAACATTATGATGCTAATGAAGTTGTAAACCTTAAGGACAATAAAATTCTAAGGGGAATGATATAATTATAAAGGTTTTCAATCTTAGAAGGGCCTATATCTAGGCCTGCAATAGTTCTTCACCCTAATTAGAGGTCACAAGTGATTAACATGTAGATGCTTGATCATCCTCAGAACATCACTATATGACTAGAATGTAGTGATGAGGAAATGCATATTTTTCAAAGGTTTTTACTTAGTTACCAAGAAATCATTGATTAGACTTATGTCAACCTAAAGGTGTTTAATCCCAACACCATGATGCATAACATTCCCTTAAAACTTGATAAGAAGCCATTTATATAGTTCCAAGATAATTCAATCATGTTTTTGAGCCACTCATCCTGAAATAAGTTTAGAAGTTGTTATTAGCTAGTATAATATTTACTATGTGAAATTGAACTTGGGCAGCTAATTTAGTATGAGTCATAAAAAGAATTGAGATATTTGTCTTTATGTTGATATTAGAAATCTAAATCAAGCTTTGGATAAATACAATTATCCACTACCATCCATAGATTAATTCATTCAAAAGTTTAGTAGATCTAAGATGATGTCTTTCCTAGATAAGATCTTAGGCTAAAATCAAGTTTTGATTGACAAGTAATACCAATCTGAGATAACCTTCACCACCAAGTAGGGTACATTTATTACAAGAAAATGTATTTTTGTTTGATCATGATGGTGCCACTTTCCAAAAATCCTTAGAAATACATTTTAAAGTGTTGATTGATAAGTTCATTGTTTTAGATTAGAGGTAAAAGCAGGTTTTGAAGGGGCCCCGAAACCCTTTAACAAAGAGCAAAAAAAGAGCAATCTAAGCCCACAGGCAATGCCTTAAAAACACTACATAGAGGTAGTAAAAATAGATTTAGAATGGTCCTGAAACCATAGAGATACAGCCGAACATGACCCAAAAAACAAAAGTCTGAAAGAACAACAATCAGAGAACTAGAAAAATAAAACCAGAGATCAGTACCAGTTTCTTAACTGAAAAAAAGGACCAGATTATTCATCCAGTTCCAGAATCAACTTCATGGCTTCTTTATCTTTCAAAGAAATTTCCTTGGTGGAAGCCTCCAGTAAGTCTCCTTTTTGTGTGTCTTTCTTTCTGGAACTTTGCCTTGTCCTCTTGCAGGGGCCCTCTATTACTTTCGTCTCCTCATTGGCACATTTCCCAATGTTGATAGCAGCTACACAAATGTTGGATGTTACTTCATCCATTTTCTTTCTGTTATCCTTTATAAGCTCTCAGAGGTTGTTTTCATAAACTTTAAGCTTCACAGGGATCTCCCTTAACTAATTTTCCATGTCGTTTACTTTGTTCCAAGCAGCTTTCAAAGATTCTTCCAATGTATCCGCTTTTTTCTTTAGATCAATGATCTCCCTACACAACCAGGCATCTAATTGGGAAGAAGACTCAGCTTTACTGTCAACCCAAATCAAAGGAGTGTGTATTTTCTCATTCTGTTTCTTCCCTTTCCAGTCCTCAGCCTTTTCGTTTGGGCTATTTCTAGCTTCTTCAAAGAAGTCTTCTTGGCTCTTTAATTCCTACTCGTTGAATCCTTCATCAATTTCCATCTCCATGTTTTGAATATTTTCCTGGACTGGGATTGATAATTTCATTGTTATGTATATGGATGAATTATTTTTTTCTCCAATACACATCAAACCCTTTGATGCACCTACATAATATATTTGAACATATTCATAAGTGTTGTATTTAACTGAATCCAAAGAAATGCATTTTATATGCAACTTAAGGTAAGCTCCTTGGTTAGGTAATTAGAAAATAAGGTATGCCAATTGACCTTAAAAGATGTGATTACATTTCTAAAATTCAATTACCAAATATTAAAGGAAATAAAATATTTCTTTGGTAAAATTAATTTTATGTCAAAATTCATTTCAAGTTTTACTAATATAAGTAGACCCTTGAATGGCATGTTAAAATAAGGAGCTGAATTTGAGTTGATGCCTACCTTAAATAAATACTTTAAAGTAATTAAATATGACATAATGTAGGATCCTATTTTGGTAATCCCAAATTACAAAATATTTATAATTATATTCATTTACATTTGATCATAATGTTAATGTTGTCCTCACTCAAAAACTAGAAGATGGAGGACATCCAATACTAATTTGAAGTAAATTGAATTAAAATACCATATTTTGGATAATTAAATTAATGCACTGGTAAATTTATCAACTAAATTTAGACACTCCATCTTGAGAAACAAATTTTATGATATGGTTCAAGATCCTAATGTCAAAATGATGTCAAGGTAGAATTAACTTGGATAAATAATAAGATGTTGGGTCTCAAAACTTCAATAATATGAGATTAAGGTTAGGTCCATGAAGATTATTTAAAATCAATGTCTATAATTATTAATCATTAAAATTAACCTTGGTAATATTTTTGCCTAAGTGAATTAGTCTAAACTAAAGCACAACCCCTAGAATGACTTTATTGCTCACTACTTGGTATATGGTTCTCCATCAATAAAGATAAATATGACAAATAAAAGAACATTAAGTTTGAGGGTTGATCTATACATGCTCAATAAAGGTGTCTTATAACATATAAATCATGAAGGTATTTAATTGAGAGGCTTAATTTAGATTTCATAACTAATTTACATGAAAAATTAGGTAGTGACCATCCTTATGGTAGTGTGATATCCCATAACATCTTAAGGGCCAATTATTTTTAGCCAAAATTATTTAAGGATGCTCATAATCATGTGATATATATTAATCTATATCAAACCTTTATGAAAAAGGAAACTCATGCTACTATGCCCATTCAACTAGTAATTTAGGAGTATAACCTTGCTCAATGGGGCCTACACTTCATTATAACTCTTCAACCAAACATAGATTCATTACTATAATAATTGACTACCACACAATATAGGATGAATCAAAATCAACCCAAAAAAACATTATTTATGAGGTGATTAGATTCCTTGAAGAGAACATTAGAAATAGATTTCGTACCCTTGTGGCACTTGTGTGTGATAATAGTCCTTCCTTCCAATTAGCTAAGTTGACTGAGTGGACATATCAAAATTGAATTACATTTAATTTATATTCAAAATATTACATATATGAAAATTATTTGTTTGAGTCCAAAATTAATAACCTATTAAATTTCATTAAGAAATAAGTAGAGGAAAACCCGTAAAGTTAACATCTTCTACTCAAGTATGTTTTATGGGCTGATTGGATAACGCACAATAAAATCCTTTATAATTCATATTTCATTCTAGTTTATGGTAAAGAGATATTATTCCCATTGAAACTTAATATACCCACATATAAATTCACCAATGACTACATGGAAGAAAATATGATACAGAAGTCTAAGCTATTAGACCTAATTTTTATGGATGATATGAGGGATGAATCATTGCATAATTTTAGCAATCACTGGGTAGATGTGAAAAGATGGTTTGATATAAAATCATAAGTAAAATGTTTTCATATTTAGTACTTTTTTTTATTATGGTACAAATCCAATGAAAATAAATGTAATCATTCTAAGTTTATTCCTCTTTCAACTGGTCCTTATCAAGTTATATAACTTCTAGAATAAAAGGCATTTATATTGAATGATCTATAAGGTAATGAAATATAAATTCTATTCAATGAATATTTTTTCAAGCATTAATTATTATTTTTTCCATCCAACACCATTTTATAATGAGTCAATAGGTTTGTTACATGTATATAACATATAATCTTTGGTGCTTTCTTAGTTTAGGTTTGCTTTTTACTATTTGCTATATTGATTTGATTTACTCTTTTATATTTATTTCCCCTCAAAAAATTTGATTTGGATTGTTTCATCCAAGCCCTTGGTGTATTTTTAGTGTGTTTCTCTAAATCAAAACATATTAGGGATAATTACTTGCCATAAAATGGTTAATTGGTTTTGTTGGAGGTGATCTCTTGGCTTTGTTACTTTAAATATCCCCTTGCAGTTGATTTTTACTATTTTTTATTTTTATTTTATTTAATATTTAATATTTATTTCCCCTAAACTCATTTCATTTGGATTGTTTCATCCAAGCCCTTGGTGTCTTTTTAGTGTGTTTCTCTAAAGCAAAACATATTAGGGATAATTACTTGACATATCATGGGAAATTGGTTTTGTTGGAGGTGATCTCTTGGATTTTTTATTTTAAATATCCTCTTGCATCCCATTAAATAAAATTATGTCTATAAAATAAATCATGTGCATATCTATTACTTCATCAAAACTAGGTCTGAGAAGAAGAAGGAGACATAACAACAAATTGTTGAAATTGAGGCATTATCAGGATGTTTTGGGATAGTCACTTCAAATTGTGAGTAAGTGCATGAGGATCATTAAAATTTTAAAATTTAGACAATAATTAGTCATTATTAAATAAACCCATAAAATAAAATCAACTATTTTATATATTTTTAGAATTCTAAAGGTTATTTATTCAAAACAAAACTTGTGAATTTTAAATATTTTATTTTCTTGTCTAAACCATCAATTACACTTAATTAAATAGATGAAGCACCAATTTAGTTTGAATTTGTCTTAGTAATATAATTTTTTTGTGTCTATAATTATACTGATGGATTGGTTCCCAACCCTAAATGGACATAACTACAAAATATTTTCAAAGAAAAAATTGAATGTAACTAAATAGAAATGTAATATATAAGTATTCATTGAAAGTGTGATTTAAACAATCTCTAATACAAGATTTATATCTTGGATAGTGTTGGAGAAATACAATATAATAATATATATAGCTATAAATATAATAATACCCATGTCATTCCACTAAGATAAATAACTAATGTTATCCCTCTTAGAAGTTTTGGCTACTTAGACAAGTTTGAATTATTTTATGCGAATTCATGAGCTATAAAATAACCAATAAATTTTACACACATTGATGGTCTAAGGTTGATTGGAATGTAGTATGTCACATGTTGAGTGAATTCATCTTTATAATTTTTTATAATGAATTATTTTTAGTTTTTGCTTGTCATCTACATGTGAAGATTAATAGTCTAGGTTTTGAATGTTGATGCAACATTTTCCATAAAAAGGCTTCCATTTTTTGGTTCCAACATTACCCGTTACTAGATTTCAAATGGGGACCCTAATTTTGTAATTTGGGCTTTAATTTTCATGTTTCTAGATGTGAATTTGTATCATATGAATGCTTTATTGATATTAACCAAGTATGAGTTCAACCCTTTTAAATGTAATAAGTTCCATGTCGGATCTACCCAGTCTAATTGTATGTCTATAATGTTTTATTTTGATTTAAGAATTACATAGTATTTATAATTTCCCATTATAAAGACTCAATAAATATTTTGTTTTTGACTTAGCTATTCAAAAATTATTTGAGTTTTGGAGTTGATATGAATTCATTATTACAAACTATTGAATTATGTTACATGTTTAAACATAGAAGTTGGCCTTTATTTTATGCCTTGATGGATTTTATCTTTTTTTGATAACTTGTTAATGACTTCATTTTCCTTTGTTCTTTTCTTCCCTTTTTTTATACATGTTTTTGAAGGCTTCCTGGGGTCCCCAAAATCCTTCCATGCATTTAAATCTCATTGATGCATGGATTAAGATTCAAATGTTTTTTTTTTAAATGAATATGTCCTTTTAAATCCCTACGGTCCTGATATGGCACCAAGTGGAACTATCTTGAGAGTTGACAACCTTGAAATATCAAAAATTATAATCTCAAAACCTAATAACCTTGGGAGTATTATTACATTGGTAAGGTCTTATGGCCATAAGGCACCAAGAAGATGCCATGTGGTACCCTACCAAGATCCTAGTTTCCTAGAGTGATTAAAAAATTAGTCCAAAGCATGAAGAGCCTAATATCCTGAGAAGAATCCATGTGTCCATGATGATGATAGTGGTAGACAAAAAAGTAAAGGTTAGGGGTGATAACAAGCTGCCAAAGGGAAAAGTGGAACCTAGTGGGAAAATCCAATATAATAGTAAAAGAAAAGGAATTTAAAACCAAGAAGAAACCACATATCCAATGGATAATAGCATGAGGCTAATGAGGCAAACAAGTGGCAAAGAGATCTTAAGGACATAAAATAAGATGAACTTAAACCACATTAATCAGTTGAGTCATCATAAAGGGAATGTGCCTAAATTTGGCAACTCATCATAATGTTAGAATGGAATGAATTAAGGAGACCACTAGAATAATCAATTGTGTTATATTTTAATGGAGATGACTAGTCAAGGGAGGTAGGTGGAATGAACTAGTGGTTTAATGACTCAAATATTCTCCCAAGTGGGCCAAATTAAAAATCATTCAAAATGATTTATCTAAAAAGGAGATGTGGGGGATCATTTTAGTTAGAAAATTGACACAAATATGGATAAAATTTAAAGTAGAATTTGGATGTCCTTTGATAATGGATGGAATATTCTTACTGAATATAATTACAACAACCTAAAATGGAAATCATGACTAAGATGGGAGACTTATGCTACTTGGAGATAAGTCCCATTATCCATTATATATAATATAGTTTACTTTATTGTAAAAGTGAGGGATACTTTATTGATCAAAACTCTATATAAACTATGATAGGCTCAATCCTCTCTTTTTCTTATTTTTTTCTGGTTTGTAATTATTTGTCTAGAGGGCACACTTAAATGCTTTTATAATAAAATTGAAATCGATACTAGGTTGGGTTGAAATTAATGTTTTTATTTAGTAATGTAATTAATTTATTTATTTAACATAATTTATTAATGTTAATTAGATATTTCAATGTTTTTTTATTGATGAATATGTACTTAGACTGTGTAATAACTAGTCTAATTAGTTATGAATTTCCATTATCTTTAACTTGAAGCTATGTAAATATATTATGTTTAGTAGTTATATTCATTTCATATTATTTTATTTAATATAATTTTAGGCTAATATTTTTAGTTAATTCCTAAAAATACTATCCATTGAGTTTCGTTGGTTTGTGTTATAGCTAGACTTGGTACACAATTGTATAATTGTGATCAGGCATGATTTTTATTTTTAGCATTAAAAATATTGTTTTAGTCAAGGAAATACATAATTTAATGAATTTATATTTCTATCATTTAATAATATTTTGTGATTAATATTCTATCCATTTTATTATAGTACAATGTAAATTTGAATGGTGAAGAAAGCACTTAAGAAAACTTCTATAAAATTTCCTAGACAACATGGATTAGATTGACCTTCTAGTGATTAATTTCCATTTATCATCCAAATAAATGATTAAAAAGTTATTAAAACTTCAATTAAAATAGTTGAATCCTAAAAATGAGGGGACATTGTGTCCCATGTGTTGTTATCTCCCTTTATAACATTAGATCAATTAATCCAATAACAATTTTTATTGAGGGTCACAAATTGAGACCAACACCCACCTCAATGCTATACCCATAAAAAAACTACCTTATTTTATTTTGAGTCTATCCCATTACCCTAGAAGCAATATGATTTTATAGGCACCCATCACATCTACATAATACCTTTAAGGCCTAGTGTAGTCAATGTTGTCAATCAGACTCACACCCTTGTGAAGGTAGTTTCAAGACTTCATAGTCTAATAAAACATGGAGACAATATTAGGTTGTGGGTAACCTAATTAGTGGATTGAATCTCTAGATTATAAGGGCTATCTCCCTTTGGTGTATCAATTAAGATCTTTTATTTACACTAAAAACTACTTAGGAAAAGAGAGAAAGAAAAATTAAAAGAAAATCCTATCTAATGAAGGTGATATACCTAAATGATTGGTTGATCCACTCAATTATAGATCCTAAAAAAATGATTTAGACAAGAGAAAAGTTGAAATTTCAACTCCAATTGACCAATATGCATAAGTATTTAATGAAAAGGTTCTATCTTATGATCAAAGATTGAGGGAAATTATGGAATAGGCCTAATTCAAGGCACTAACCAACCACTTGAATCCACTATAAACTCAGCCAAAAGACATTAAACATGGAACATGACCTGCATAATCTGACTAGCTAGTAACTAGGTATGAATCAAGACTTGCCAAAGAAGAAAACTCTATCACTTATGTAAATCAATGACATAAATATATTATACTAGTAGATGGAATCTGAAAACAATAGTCCTTCTATTAATCTAAGAAAAGGTTACAACTCAATATTTGGTAGAATTTTGTCTTGCCAAAAGAGGGATGGATATTACAATAGCTGGAAAAGCCCACTTATATAGAAAAAGATATAACAACCAAGAGGTTGGCATTGAAAATAGAAGAAGAGGAAAACTCCCACTTTAGCCCAAGTCCAATTTGTGTTATCATATCATTCTAAATTTGTCATTTTCCTTGCATGAAAACTATTTGGCACTAAAAAATGGATGGTGGGATCAAGCTTTATCTATTTTTTTTCATGCATGAAATCTACACTAACTTCAGATGTCTTGACTTAAGATTAAACTAAATTGAAGCTAAGTTGGAACATTTGAAAGGATTTCTTTTGCATGAAATAAATGAGTAGATGTTTTACTTAATAACTAGTCAACTCTATAAATCAAGAATAGTCAACTTAAAAAATAAGAATAATCAACTCCAAAAATAAGAAAAGTTAAATCCACATATGAATTTATAACTCCACTTAAACTCTGATAAAACATTTAAAAGGATAAAATAAACAAGAGTACATGCATGAAATTAATGTTAAGCTCTCCAACATTAAGCCCCTTGAGTCCTTCATGCAAATGAGTCTCTATTTTTAGAACATCCTTGTTTGGACCACTTTTCATGCTATAAAAAACATGTTAATCTATTTAATAGCTATTGAAATATCTTGCATTATTTGGTTTTACCTTTTTATGTATTTCCTATAGAGTTTTTATTCTTTCCTCTTTCCCTTCAGATTTAACTTTTTGGCCTATTCCTTTTAGAATATTATCCCAGATTAACTATCCTTTTCTTTAGGTTATATCCTTGAAGGAATTCCTTCAAATTTATTTTGGTCTATATCTATTATCCTTAAAAATTTGTCTATTTTCTTATGCTCCTCCTTAGACAAAAAGGTCTGAGACTTTTCTCCTTGGGCCTCTCTTTTATTTCAGGAAAATTTCCTGAATGAATTATTTCGACCTTATTATCTATCACTTTCTCATTGCTTTTCTTCCTTCCAAAATAATTCCTTCAAATAATTTGTATGAAATAATTATTTCAGACCTTTTGAATGATTTATCCTTCATCTTTTTTTGCATCTTTTCCTTCAGATTTGTTTCTTTATCATTTTCCCATGGACAAATTTTCCATAGGAATTATCTCTCAATATTTTCCTTTGGCCTTCCCAAATTACCCTTCAGACTTTTCCTCTGACAAAAATTCTAAAGGAATTCATCCTTTGGGAAATTTTCAATAAACTTCCTTCGTAAACTTTCCTTCAAACAAAAAGTTCAAAGTAATTCATTCCTTTCTGCTTGCCTTTTTTCATAGGGTGCATACCCTTAAATAGTGTTGCAAGTGTCCATTTGGATTATTTGTAAAGTCATTCGAGACTTTGAGAAACATCCCTTCATCTTTGAAATTACCCTTTTTTGAAAGGCATGCACTTTTAGGATTTTAAGTGACCCTTCAAAAAAAGACAAGCCCTTCAGAGTTTTTGTAATGAGCTTTCCCAAAGGGGACATACCCTTCAAAAAACTTGTAAAAGACTCTATAGAAAATGATTGAACCATTCATATTTTTTGTCATGATCTTTCCTAAAGGGGAATCTAACCCTTTATATTTCTTCAAAGTCCCCTATTAGGTTTCCTACAAATGGCTACTTGCCTTTGGGATATTTTGAGAAGGTCCAATTGCCCTCCAAAATGTGCCTTTCAGACTTTTTGAAAATTCCTACTTGTGAAATCCCTCCATATTTTTTATCATGAACCTCGAAACTTTTGGAAAAGACCCCTCAAAATTTCTTCAAAAAAATTGTAATTTTCCTCCAAGAATATTGAAATGGTCCTCTCCTAAAAATAAAATACCCTTCAAGATTGTTGAAAATGTCCTTTTTCGAAAGGAATAATCCTTTTAGATTTTGTGAAAAAATCTTCTTCTTCAATATAGCTTATATGGAAAAAACTTGAAGTCTTTTCATTTGAGAACCTAAAGTATTTTTCAAAACTTGTTCCCTTCAACTACTCGGATCAACATCCAAACTCTTCTGCAAGGAACAAGACAAGTAAAAGAAAAGACCCTAAATCACCTAAACAACCCTAGGACCTATGAACCATGTATTCTTCAAGGACTTTTTAGGACAAATCACTAACTCACAAGATAAAAGGGCATGATTATGCAAGTTTTGAATGGTAAAGGTTTCAGTTTGACCTATGAGGTCAAAATTATCAACATTTTGGTGACTCAACTGGGAATCATGCCTACTATTCTTGAGAATGTAAACCATAAATATGATATTAAACTCATAAAACAATGGTAAACTTGGTCTATGACTATAAATATCCTTTAACCAGACATGAAGTAACCTTCATCCTTCAAAATAAGAAGGGAAACACATAAGTAACTAAAAATCAAATGTGCAAACAAGTACTTATTTTAACAAAATAAAATTAAACCAATGTGCTTGAATAGAACTTGGAGGAAAACAAATAAATAAGGAAGCTAGCAAAACCATGACAAAGCATTATCCACTTGGATTAAATGGGAAATTCATGAACTCACTCCTTGTAAGAGATGGTATAAGTTGTAAAGTAGGATGTTTATTAATCATAACCTTTGATGAGGCACTCTTCTTGCCTACCAAATTTTTTAGAATCTCTTTAAATGAGTCATTAATAACAAAATAGTCACCAACAAAGACAATCATCTAATACTTCTAGATCCTTTTCATACTGCTTGTGATCTACAACCTTTTCAAGTGATAACTCATATATGCATTATCCTTAAATGACCTCATCTTTCTTATCAGCTACTACAATTTCATCCAGCTCTTCAAGGAGCTTTGAATATGCAACTTAATCTATATTATGATCTTGAATAGGTGATTTTAGATCATATTTCTCATAAAATGATCTTTAATAAATAGCATATCCATATAAAGTTCTTTAATCTCTTCCATAAATTCAAGGTACAACTACCAATCATCCTTCTATTCCTCATTTTGATCAATTTGAATAGGACCAACTTGAAATTTATATGGATCCTTCTCAATAGGAGATATCTCTATCTCAGTTATGACTTCAATTTGTACCAACTCCTCTTGGAGTTCCTTCTCATCAAGATCATCCTTCTCACTCTCAACTATAATTAGATTCTAAACTACAACCTTAAGTAAAGTATCAATGTGAAAATCTTCCACAAACACACCCGAATCATCATTTTCACTTTCTACAAGAATTTGACTTGTAGCTACAACCCCTTTTTTAATATTTCAAAGAAAAGGCTCATATAAAAGAAGGGAGATGGTGGGAGGGTGATGAAATTAATTTATTTGAGAGGGAAAATGAAGCATGGTGGTTCATCATGATCAAATTTTGGAATCTTGAGGGTAATAAAATTTTCTAGGGAATTTTGGAAAGGAGGGAAAGAGAAAATCTTAAAGACCTATGTATTTTGTTCCTTTTACTTAGCCATTACCTCATAAAAGTCAAAAATATCCTTGTCCTCATGGACAACTTGAGCTTGAGAGATGAGTGTTGAATAAAGGGGACTATAAGAAGGCTTAACATCATGGATAAGATCTTGAATACAATTAGGAATCCCCCTTGGCATACATTGGGCATGATTAAGAACTTCATGAGAATAAGGAACACAAGAACCCTTTGTAGATAAGTGGTTTAAATAAATTTTCTACCTTTCCCAAGCCTTCATCTTCTCCAATACAAGAATACATAGCCCATTTATATATTTTAGATCATTGGACACATTTTGAAATAGACCATTCACTTCTTCATATTGAGAGTTAAAGTAAACTTTTATTGCATATGCTAATATTTTAATCTCTATTTCGTTCATTATTTCTTGAAGACAAGACTGGTCATATGCAACATCATAGCCATATGAAAAAGATGAAATATGGTCTTGAGACTGCTATGGCTCAAAGGGAAGGTAAGAGTCATGATCTTAATAATAAGGATCATGAGAAACATGATAAGGCTCAACATAGCTTTCATAATACTCTTGATAAGGTTGATTAGGCTCATAAAGAGGCTCATAGGTATCATAATAATGTTGGCATGATACATCATAGGGATGATAAGGAAACATATCATAGGAATTATCTTCATATATATCCATCAAAACATATTCATGATAATGCAATAAGAATATACTTACATGGAAACTTTTCTTATATTATTAGAAGCAATTGCTTGAGCTTGGAATCACCAAATAGTTCTTGAAGAATGCTACTGCATCTAAAATTTCATCAAGACCAGATCCAGTGTGTCCCACTCAACATGCCAAACACTATTATCAATCAGACTCATACCCTTTTGAAGGTAGTTTTAGGTCTTCACAGTCTACTAAAACATGCAAACAATCCTATGCTATGGGTAACCTAGTTAGTGGATTGAATCTCTAGATTCTAAGGGCTAGCTCCTTTTGGTGTATCAATTAATATCTTTGATATACATTACAAACTACTTGGGAAAAGAGAAAGAAAAATTGAAATAAAATACTATCTAATGATGGTGATACAACTGAATGATTGGTCTATCTACTCAATTAGATCCCCTAGAAGCATTGATTTCGACAAGAGAAAGGTTGAACTTTTAACTCTAATTGACTAATATGCATAAGTATTTCATGAAAATGTTTTATATTATGATAGAAGCTTGATGGAAATGATGGAATAGGCCTGATTTGAAGCACTATCCATCCACTTTCATCTATTATAAACTTAGAAAAAGACAGTAAACATGGAACATGACTTGCATAATATGACCAGCTAGTAACTATGTAAGAATCAAGACTTGAAAAGGAAGAAAACTCTATCACTTATGCAAATTAATGACATAAATACACTATACCAACAACTAGAATCTAAAAATAATAGTCCTATTAATTTGAGAAAAGGTTACAATTCAATCTTTGGCAGAATTTTGTCTTGTCAAAATAGGGATAAATATTATAATGGCTAGAAAAACCCACTTATATAGAAAAAGATACAACAACCAAGAGGTTGGTGTTGAAAATAGAAGAAGAGGACAACTCCCACTTTAGACCAAGTCCAATTTATGTTATCATATCCTTCTAAATTTGTATTTTTCATTGCATGAAAACTTTTTGGCACTAAAAAATAGATGGTGGGCTCAAGCTTGGGCTATTCATTTTCATGTATGAAATCTATGCCAACTTTGAATGTCTTAACTTAAGATTCAACCAATTTTAAGCTAAGTTTGAATTTCTAAAAGGATTCCTTTAGGATGAAATAAATGAGTATATGTGGCACTTGATAACTATTCAAATCTATAAATTAAGAATAGTCAACTCCAAAAATAAGAATAGTCAACTCCAAAAATAAGAATAGTCAACTCCACATCTAAATTTAGAACTCTGCTTGAACTCTGCTGGAATGTTTGAAAGGCTCAGATTAAAAATAGTGCATGCATGAAATTAATGTTAATCTCTCCAACATTAAGCTCCTTGAGTCCTCCATGCAAATGAGTCTCTAATTTTTGTAAAAGTGTCATCTTTGAAATGGTTACACATCTTACATGTGTATAATCCTTATTTGGACCACTTTTTAGGCTGTATAATGTGTTAATATGTTAATTATCTATTTAAATGTCTTTCATTATCTATTTTTTCATTTCTATGTATTTCCTATGGAATTTTCGTTCTTTCCTCTTTCCCTTTAAATTTACCTTTTTAGCATATTCCTTTTAGACTTTTATCTCAAATCAACTATCCTTTTCTATGGGTTATTTCCCTAAAGTATTTCCTTTGGATTTTTTTTGGCCTTTATCTATTATCCTTCAAGATTTGTCTATTTCTTTTTTCTCCTCCTTGAACAAAAATGTCTAAGACTTTTCTCCTTGGGTCTCTCTTTGCTTTCAGGAAAATTGCTTGAATGAATTATTTCAATCTTTTTGTCTATCACTTTCCTATGGATTTTCTTCTTTTGAAAACAATTCCTTAGGATAATCTATCTAAAATAATTATTTTGGACCTTTTTAAATGACTTATCCTTCATATTTTTCTACGTCCTTTCCTTCAGAGTTATTTATTTTTCATTTTTATCACAAACAAATTATTCACAAGAATTGTCTCTTGGGCTTTTCCTTTGGCCTTCCCAAATTAACCTTTGGACTTTTCCTCAAACAAAAACTCTAAATGAATTCATCCTTTAGTATTTTTTCAAGAAAATTTAATCATAAACTTTCCTTCAGATAAAAAGTCTAAAGGAATTTGTTCCTTTCTACTTGCCTTTTTACATAGGGCACATACCCTTCAACATTGTTGCAAGTGTCCCTTCAGATTATTTGTAAAGTCCTTTGGGACTTTTAGAAACATCCCACATATTCAATTTTTTTTTTCAAAAGGCATGTACCTTTAGGATTTAAAGTGACCCTTCAAAAAAGGAAATCCCTTGTACTTTTTTGTAATGAGCTTTCTTGAAGGGGACATACACTTTGGGAAACTTGTAAAAGACCTCACATAAAATGATTGAAACCTTCAGCTTTTTTGTAGTGAGATTTCCTAAATGGGACTATAAACCTCTAGATTTCCTTTAATTCCCCTCTTAGGTTTCCTATAAATGGCCACTTGCCTTTTGGATTTTTTGAAAAGGTCTAGTTGCCCTCTGAAATGTGCCTTTTGGACTTTTTGAAAAGTCCTATTTGTGAAATCCCTTTGGATTTTTTGTCATGAACCTTGGAAATTTTGGAAAAGACCCCTTAGAATTTATTTGAAAAACTTTTAATTATCCTTCAAGAATATTGAAATGGTCCTCTCCCAGAAGGAAAATATCCTTCGGATGTTGAAAATGTCCTTTTTCGAAAGGAACAATCCTTCAAATTTTGTGGAAAATCCTTCTTCTTCAATCTATCTTATATGGAAAAAACCTAAAGTCTTTTCCTTTAAAAATTTTATGTCTTTTTCAAAACTCATTCCCTTTAACTACTCGGATCAACATAAAAAATCATCTGCAAAGAATAAGACAAGTCAAAGAAAAGAACCCAAATCACCTAAACAACCCTAAGACCTATTAACCATGGATTATTTAAGGAATTTTTAGGACCAATCATTGAATTTCAAGACAAAAAGGCATGATATGCAATTTTTTAATGGTAAGGGTTGCAATTTTACCTGTGAGGTGAAAATTGTCAACAGTCAACTCTACTCGATTCACCATCAATAGTTTATGTAGTAATTATGGTAACCATGTCACATTAAGGCACTTACATAATCTCTATCACCTCTATAAAATATCAAAAAACAAATCACAATTATATTTTGATCCAAAAATATGAAATAAATATTAAAAATTAACATAAAATAGAAATATTCATGGTTTAGTGTTTAGTGTTTTTAAGAAAGGTAGGTCTTTTCATGGATTAACAGTTTGTTATTAATTAATAATATGTTACCTCTTCACTTATCTTCAATTATTTGGGGGAAATTTTAGAATAAGTCTTTTAAAGATGTTAAACTTGGCATTATTTTTCTCTTCATGTTGTCTTTTAGTATTCTTGGCTTATCTTAATTATTTAATTTTGTGATCTTTTTGGTTTCTAAATTTCCATTTCTTGTCATGCAGGTTCAAATACTCAATCACATGATTTCATATTTAGTCACATTTTAACAATTTTTCACAACCAGATTGAGGCCATGTGTATTTGTTGCATTTATTCATAACTTATCACAAATGTTTGAAGGCATGTTCGACACATCAATGCCACACACCAAGTTTTTAAAAATTCACATATTCATGACTTGCCAAAAGAATTTTTTGGTACCAAACACATTTAAGGGTTAAAATTGATTTAAATTTTAAAAGTCTCAACCTCATTTTTATGTGAACTTTTGTAGTTATTTGAAGGAATGTTTGACTTAGCTCAATAATTCATATATTCATTGCTTCATACTTGTTCATAGACAAAAATATAAAAATCAAATATGTGAAGGGTCCACATCATACATTAGAATAATGTGTCATGTTTCAAAGACATCGTAGCTTCAAAACATTGAAATACATTCATGTAGAGACTTAACTATGGGAATATGACCCAATTATAGTTCTCCACTTTTCAATTGTGTGTTCAATCATGGTTTCATATATTTTTAACTAATACATTTTAAAATTAAAGCTTAATTCTATAGGTATGTGATCCTATTACATGTGCCACACACTAGGTTTTTAAAAATTCACATCTTCATGACTTACCAAAGGAAGTTTGTGGCACCAAACACATGAAAGGTTTAATATTGATTAAAAAGTGTCAACCTAATATTCATCTGAACTTATACATATAATTGAAGTAAAGTATGACTCATCTAGAGTTTACATATTCATGACTTCATGCTTATTCATAGGAAAAACTTGGAAAAATTCAAATATGTGAATGGTCCACATCATCTATTAGAACTATGTGTCATGTTTTAAAGATGTCATAAATTTAAAACATGAAAATACATTCATGTAGAGACATGACTATTTGAATGTGACCCAATCATAGTTTTCCACTTTTAAATAGTGTTTTTAATTGTGGATTCATATACTTTTAACCAAGACATTTTAAAATTAAATCTTAATTCTATGGGTATGTGATCTTATTATATGCTACCATGAATTATTTATTTGTTCCACATAACACATTCTATCAACATCATATTTCAAAGGGAAGGCACAAAATTTCAATTCGCATGATCTTGTAGGAATGTGACCCTATCAAAACACACCATGTGTATTCATTTCATATATCTTCATAGTTTAGTATTATTATCTATGGAATTAAAATAAGTCATAAGGTTCTAAGTGTCATCATGACATTTATTTTCAAGGAAACTGAGCATTGTGTTCAAAGTCTGGAAATAAAGTCTCAACTAGATGACATGGCTCCATGTAGCATCACTCATGAAATAAGGGGACATGGAATCACACGTGTTAAAGTGGAGGTAGAATAATATTTTTACTAAGTACGAAACAAAGGAAGATTAAAATGGTTAGTTTTGTTATGTAAGATTGATTAAGAACCTCAGTCACATAAAATAAAATAAAGTGTCTATATTCATGTGGCTAGGTAGATCCATTGATGGACTCATAAAAATGTCAACCCCAAGAATAATATTAAAAATTTAGGGCATCACCACCATTCAAACTATCGCAATTCTAAAAATGTTACAAGAATTAATAGAATTTATCCCACATTTTAAAATTAAAGCTAGATAAACATACAAGGTATAATATTATTTATATCAAATAATAAATATGAATAATTAATTAAGGAGAATGGTTGTTACTATCAAGATGGAATATGCCTTCCTACTAAAGAACATGATTTACAAATAGTGGCACAATCATCGTAAGTAATGAATTAAAAATTCACCTAAATTAATTATTAATTTGACTTCCCATACCACTTAATTAAATTAAAGTCAATCTTAAGACTCCAAAAATAAACCATTCAGATCTCTTGACATGTGGATAAGTGTTGTTTCGGGACTTGTTGATATCCATAAGCTTGAACAAGAAGCTAAACTAACTTCCAAATCCTTGGTAGAACATAATATCAAAAAAAAGGTTAAACAGATGGCACCACATAATGATCCTAAAAATAATAATGTGGGAAATTATGTTGACATGGTCTCAATGGACATGAATATCTTGTGCCTTGGACTCATGTACCCACTATTGATTTTTTTCTTTTTTTGTGCATACATATGGCTGTAAAAAATTATTATACTATGGTAGTGAGTGGGATCTCATTATTTATGATGGAGGGTCTCATATTGTATTCTATAATAACATATTTTGAATTTTGTAAAGTTGTACTTAATGAATACTCAAAGAATAACCAAAATTCCTAGGAATTTTCATTATCTCTTCTTTATTTTCTATAAATGCCTTCATAAAATCTCAACATAGATGTGGTATATGTTTGATGTTTTCTTGGATTACGATATGAATATTGATTTTTGTTATGTTAAGATTTTTTTCAAAGGCAAAGCCATTGAGAGGGGGATGAATAAGTGATGCAAGACAATGTAATTCAATTCACAAATATTTAAACATTCAACATATATCAACTTGATCAAAAAACATAAAAATGAAAACACATACATCCAAAGCATACATAAGAACATAGATCACAATAACACATCATATATGTGGGAAACCATCTTGGGGTATAAAACCTTGTAAACCTTACAAGATAGTCTACAATCCTATAGATCAATATCCAAAATTTAGATTAGTACCCACTGATCAAGGAACACCCATCCCTTAGTTTAGTGAGACACTAATCCCATAAGGAGCTACTTCCCCCGTCTACCTGAGTACCCATAACAACTAGACCTTTAGCAATATTTACCTTGCAAGGAGGAACTAACCCCCTAGGAAACCAAACACCCACTCAACTACATAAATAGATAATCTTGAATACATGTTTCTACTCATAAACTAATGATGATCAGCTTTCTCTACACTTTTCACCTCCAATCTTTCTCAAGCTACCTATAGGGCTAACTTACTCAAAATGCCTCTTTTAGGATTATTAGGTCCAATAACCTATGTGTCCTCATACATCAAATTGATAAGATAAACATGTTTGATATTTTTTTTCACTCTAATGGTCCTAACTGACTTTTACCTTCTCTTTTAAATTTTCTCTTCTTCACTTGAAACCACACATACATATGTAGCACAATTAGTCCAAAAATACATTGTACTTATACAAATCTCTTCCTTTAACCCATATTGGTTAGCCAAGATGATTTACATATTTATTATACATTTTAAATATGTCCTCATACACATTAAATTTAATAACCACATACTACATAGGTTGGTCATTACCTTGTTATCCCCACACCACCATTAGGTCTTGGTGAGACCTAAAACAATTAAGCCTCTATACTCACAAGTTACATGTGAGACTACTTAGACCACATTCATCCTTTACCAATCATTCAAACACATAAAAAAATATCTGTAATAAACCCTTGCTCATTCCCTCATGAGTCTATGTCACTTGTAACTCAACCTCATACTTTGAACCAAGCTATTCTATACTACTTGCCAAAAGGCCTAGAAATACATAAAAATATGTCATATAGATTTGAAGCATACAAACACTTTTCTAAAAAATAAACTCAAAAAAATAAATTAATAGATAATATATTACCTATGAAACATATACATTTATATTTTATTCTTCAAATCTATTAAGAACTCTTTCAACTTACCTCTACAAGATGGTCACTCAAACTGCCAGTGCATTCAACAAACACAATCAACTTCAAAGAAATTATTCACACTAAATATGGATTGGTCAAACCTCAAAAATACACATATATTTCATGGATTATAAAAAACTCTCCAATAGTTATTTCATATTGAAAGATAGAGACACAATAAAGAACAACTCAATCATCCTTCTTAGGTCACTTGCATAACATGGTCAAACACATAGTCACCTTTATAACTTAGTATCTTTGACTTTATAAAAACTAAAAACTTATAAATTACTTATATGGATGTGACTTTGATTCCTCTTCAAAATTTCATTTACATAACCTTCAAATTCATCCTAGATTGAAATATATAAGCACAATACTAAGCATAAGTTTTTCCTTTGTTAGATTCAAATGCTAATGATCACTATGTAAATGTTAAATATCAGACACTTTGACCTCATCTCATAATCCATAGAAACTTTTAAAAAATATTAACTATAGATATCCACATAATTAGTCTAGTTTTTATATTATAAATCTCATTGTCAATCTCTGATCCAATTTCTTATAATTATTCCACTTAGCAACTCTACATGCCTTCTACACACCCTATACCATTTAATCAATGTGCTTGTGCCACTTGGTAGTTATACATGAAATCTAAGAATGATTTTAATTATTAACTTAATATGTGACATTTATATCTAACTACATAATCATATGCTCAACATTGATCTTTGTCTAATAAGTTTTATGCTTGTTATAGATTTGTTGCTCAAACTCTATGATTGTGACACATGTCACTAGCACATGTAATTTTGACTATTTGAATTTTAACTACATCATTGGATCCTTATCTATTAATTTTAAATTCTCATCATTATATTTTTTATTTTATTAAACATTAATTGTATATCTCCTCTTATAAATTTGGCTAAGCATAGAAACTTTGTGAACTCTTGTCTAAGAGGCCAACTTTTCACCTTAATAACTTTTTATACACTCAACCTCAAGACCTAAAATGTGAAACATATGATCTAATAACATAGGGTAATATATCCATATATTAATTTACTCTTTAAACAATCATGTTTAAAATATGATGTCATTAAATTTCTTACTTAGCCTTATCTATCAGATGACTAATTGAGCTTAGACACTAATATGACTATTCTAATGAATTATATTCACTTCCATAAACATTATAATCACTAAAAATATCCCATAGGGTCTCTTAAACATTTTCATACCATCAATATCCTCACTAATTTAAACACTAAATAACCATGTAGGAACACTAAAGCACACTTTGCCATTGTCAATCTAACATACATGACACCTCCTCAACAACCTTGTTCATCTTGGAGATATCATAAAAAAAAATCCAAAAATATACCTCTTTATCATTGATTTCAACAAAAATAAAAATCTTATGGATATACTATGTCTATCTCTTCAAGTACTTTATCCCACTTTGACACAATGATAAAGTGGGATCAACTTTGGATCCTATGGAATTGAAAATACCTCAAAGACCAATAATGAGAAAATAAAACCACTGAGAGATGATACAAACTCCCCCTCACATTATGAATACATATTCTTAATGTGATCTTCTTCAAACATTCTCCATGAATACATTCTTCTTTGATCATACATAGATTTTATGAAGACAAAACATACATGATCATTAAAAATTGTATGAAATTATCTTGAAAAATTTAAGAGGGACTCCCCCTAAGTCACCTAATATTAAGCACCCTTTTGATAATCTTTAGACCATTTCCAAAAATTGTGAATCAATCATAATTATCTTTATACCTTTTCTCTCAAATTCTACTACACAGTCCTCTGATCCTAAGACCTAACCATTTACAAAGCTCCCTCTTTGTTTGTGTATGAGGATTCAATACATTTTTAAATCACTTGACTTGGTTTGATCAAGTCATCATATAAACATGCATGATTTCACATCTGTATTATACTTCTTCATATATCCACCATGATTGAAACATCTCACATATGATTCCTTTCACAACTGTTCAAGCCTTTCTTATAAAAAAAGAATATCTTGACAACTCATCATCCTTAATTAGACACCTAGACAATTCCATTACCTACTTGTAGACTTTGCATAATTAGCTTCATTTTTCACCATACTGACCAACTAGACCATACATCAAAGATTGACCAAAATTTTGACTAAAGAATCACTATCCCTGAATATATCTTCTAAATCATTCCATCGCAACACTTTAGAGTAGTTACATAAAACACATTACTCCCAATTAGCCAAGAACATTTTCAAAAGATCTTTCTTATCTTGTAACATGAACTAAAATATAAGTAGCACCCACCATAATTCCTCTTTTCATAAAATGTCTCCTTGAAGCTTAGAGAGAGAAACCCCTTTGGCCTAGTGAGACTAAAAGTTTCAATACTTAGGATACTCCCATATCTCCATACTATCATTTAAATTACAGTCCTACTTCATCACTAGATTGACTTTGAATGGATCCTTGACTTTATTATTTTCTTTATACTTGTCAATTAATGAATACTATAGAAACTCTTGACTTTCCTTCATGTCTATCATGGAAAACAAACCATATTTGGTCTCACTTTGATCTCTCCTAATAGGCTTAAGTTTCCATAACCATTTTTGACCTATTCCTTGCACATTAGGAACTCCATATACCTTATTTTCCTTTGAGAACTAATTAAAATTATTTCTTGGAATACCTAGAAATGTGACCAACTTTAATACATATAAAACGAACAAGATCATTCATACCTTTTCATTGATGATGATTGTGATTTTTATTTTGACTTATTTATTATACTTTTAAATTCTCTAAAAATGTGTCCAAACTGATTGCATGCATAAAAATGACTCTAAGATGAATGTCTCATTGCATTGATATATCTATCTTGTCTTATTTCTATAATGACTCTAAGATGAATATCTCACTTTATTTATCTGTCTAGCTTTCCTTATTTCTTGCACTCTAGGAACCCGATTGAACTTATCTTGAATTTATGGTCTTTGCTTACAAAACCTAGCAATGTGACCAATTTTATGATAAATGTAGTAAACAATATCTTCCATACATTTTGTTTGAATATGTAAATGATCTCCCTTTAACTAATTTCTTCTTATTACATAGACCTTTATCCTATGACCAATAAGATGACAAATAAAACAATGGTCCATAAAATATTTGGAATACCTTTAAGCATTTGGTTATCTAATTAGATTATTCATTCTATATTTGACCTAATTTGACTTGTTGTCTTTCATGCTTCCATTCTATTTACCTTATTTTGATTTTTTTTTTCAATCTTGTCTATCTTGATTATGACCTTTTCATGCTCATCCTTTAATTGAAAACATTCATATTCTTTATCCCTCATGATTTAAATTTTAGCCTCTAATTGAATTATGAGATATTTCATGGTCTCCTTATACTCCTTATCCCTTTTGGCCATGTCATCTTTCAATCTACATGCTTACTCTTCAATAATCTTTATAGAATCAATATTACACTTTAATTAATCATGATCACCTTGATTTTAACTCAATTTGGCATTTTTCTCTTCTAGTTAAGTCTTGAGGTGTCTGCATTATTCTTCTTTTGAGATCAAATTTGTCTTTGTAACCCTTAATTGATCCTCAAGAATGTTGATATTCTCTTTATCATATTTTGATCTTGAGTGTGCTTTCAATGATTCTAGCTCCTTATTGAGCTTGACATATTATTTATTCTTATTTTATTCTTTAGCAAACATTCCAAACAAACTTCCCTTAAGATAAATAACTTGTTCTTCAATACCTTTGATCATATTTCTCATTTTATAATTCTACTTCTTTTTCTCCTTCAATTCACGAAGTGCACTCATGAGTTCATCTTCTAGATCAAATTATTCTTCATCATTCTTATATAAAACATATTTTTCAATGTCATGGAAAATTAATTTATCAAACATGATTATATTTTCACCCATATTGTACCTTGGATCACCTTCAAGTGGTTAAAATTGCATAGAAGGTCCTACTCTGATACCAATTGTTAGAGGTAGAATCATTAAGAGGGGGGGTGAATAAGTGATGCAAGATAATGAAATTAAATTCCCAAATATTTAAAAATTTATCATACATCAACTTTATCAACAAACATAAACATGAAATCATATACATGTAAAGCATACATAAGAACATACATCAAAAGAACACATTATATATGTGGGAAACCCTCTTGGGGGATAAATTCCACTAAACCCTATATTATGCACTATAGTCCTATAAAAAAAATATCCAAAATTTAGACCAATACCCACTGATCAAGGAACGTCCATCCCTTATTTTAGTGAGATACTAATCCCACAAGGAGTTACTTCCCATGTCTAACTGATCACCCACAATAACTAGACCTTTAACAAGTTTTACCTTGCAAGGAGGAAATAAAACCATAGGAAACTAAGAACCCACTTATATACCTAAATATATTATCTTGAACACATATTTATACTCTTCAACTAATGATGATCAACTTTTTATACATTCTTCACCTCCAATCTCTCTTAAGTTACCTCTAGGGCTAACTTGCTCAAACTGCCTCTTCTAGGCTTATTAGGTCTAATGACTTATGTGTCCTCGTATATAAACTTCATAAAATAAATACGTATGATATTTTTTACGCTATAATGGTACTAAATAACCTATACATTCTCTTTCAAAGGTTCTCTTCTTCATTTTAATCCACACATACACAACAAGTATAATTAATCCAAACAAACCTTGTACTTATACCACTCTCTTCCTTTAACCCATCTTGGTTGGATAATATGATTTAAATATTTTTTGTATATTTGAAATAGGTATTCATAAATTTTACATGTAAGAACCAAACACTCCATATTTTGGTCATTACCTTATTAGCCCAAAACCATCATTAGGTCTTGGTGAGACCTAAAATAATTAGGCCTTCATACTCACAAGTTACATGTGAGACTACTTGGACCAAATTCATCCTTTACCAATTATTCAAACAAATAAAAATTGTCTCCAATATACTCTTTCTCATCCATCATGGGTCCATGTCACCTAGAACTCAACCTCATACTTTTAACCAAGCCATTCTAGACTGCTCACCAAAAGGCCTAGAAACACAAAAAATGTCTATCATATAAAAATGAAGCATTAAAACACTTTTATAAAATAATACACTCAAAAAAATTCATTAATATATCATATATTACCTATTAAACACATCCATTCCTAATTTATTCTTCAAATCTACTCATAACTCTTTTAACTTACCTCTATAAGATGGTCACTCAAACTGTCAGTGTATTCAACAAACACAATCAGCTTCACATGACTTATTTGCATTGAATATGGATTGTTAATTTTTAATAATCCACAAAAATGGTACTCATGGAGTTTAAAACACTCTGTACTATTTAGTTCATCTTGAAAAATCAAGAAACAATAAAAAATCAGTCAATTATATTTCTTAGGTCACTTGTAGAATATGGTCAAACACAAAGTCAACTTTATAGCTTAATATCTTTTAGTTTATATAAATTAAAAAATTATAACTTATTTAGATTATTATTGAAGTTTTTTTCAACTTTTATTTTTACATCACCTTTAAATTCATCCTAGATCAAATGATATAAGCAAAATACTGAGCATTGGTTTTTCATTTATTAAATTCAAATGCCAACAGTCATTATGTAAATGTTAAACATTGGAAAATTTGAACTCATCTCATGATACCTATAAAAATTGAACAAATAAAAACCATAAACATCCACATAAATATCTTGGTATTTATCTTTCAATGCTCATTGTTGATCTTCAATTTGAGCTCCCATGACTATGCCACTTGGCAGTTCTACGTGCCTTATGCACAACCTATACAATTTAGCTAATGTGCTTACGTAAATTGGTATTTATACATGAAATTTTAGAATAATTTGAATTATTAAATCAAATCACACTATTTATCTCTAAAACCATGATCATATGCTCATTATTGATCCCTATCTTACAAGTTTCGTGTTTACCGTAGATTTGCTACTAAAACTTTATGATTGTTACAGATGTCACTAGTGCATGAAATATTAAATATTTAAATTTTAACCACACAATTTTATCCTTATCCTATCATATTAAATTATCACCATTATATCTTTGATTTTAATAAATTCTCACCATAGATCTCCTGTTGAAAATTTAGCTAAGTATAGAAACTTAGTGGACTCTTGTTTGAGAGGCTGACTTTGTACCTTAATAAATTTTTCTATGATCAATTTCAAGACTTTAAATTTTAAATATATTATATCCTCACATATTTTAAATTATACATATATAAATATTCTCTTTAAACCTTCACACGTGTGAAATATTATGTCATCAAACATCTTGCTCAACCTTATATATCAAGATGAATAATTGATCTTAGACATTCTTAATCTGATGAATTTAATTCACTTCCATAAGAATTATAAGAACTCATAACATCACATAATGTCTCTTAAATATTTTAATACCATCAATATCATCCATAAATTTACTCACTAAATTAAACACTAAAGAACCATGCATGAACACTGAAGCACATTAAATCACACTTTGTCATTGTCAATTTAACATACATGACACCTCATCAATAACCTTGGTCACCTTGGAGACATCATAAAAAAATATTTAACAATTTTTAGGATTATTAAATCACTAACGTGATAAATCTTTCAATCTTATTAAAATTATCTAAATAGTTATACATGAATGTGTTTCATCAAAAAATTACATGGTTGTTCAAATTAGGAATTAATTTTGTAGGGATCATGCCCATTATAAATTATTCTTTAAATCTCTATCATGTATACCTAAATTTGAGCCTAAATATAATTACCTAGACAAAGTAAAGTTTTAGTTAAAATCATAGATAGTGCACATAAACAACAACCAACCACACAAAGTATGAGAACCCACTCTTCTACCTTACCCTCCTTATTTTTTGTGTTTATTTTTTTTGGCCCATTCTTAGAATAAGGAATATGTATTAATATTCATCTTATATATATATATATATATATATATATATATATATATATATATGTATATATATATATATATATATGTATATATATATATATATGTATATATATATATATATATATATATGTATATATATATATGTATATATATATATATATGTATATATATATATATATATATATGTATATATATATATATATGTATATATATATATATATATGTATATATATATATATATGTATATATATATATATGTATATATATATATATATATATATATATATATATATATGTATATATATATATATATGTATGTATATATATATATATGTATGTATATATATATATGTATGTATGTATATATATATGTATGTATATATATATATATGTATGTATATATATATATATATGTATATATATATATATATATATGTATATTTCACATAGTGTTTATATGTAGGAGAGCCCTAAAATACAACTCATACATTGGATTTCTAAGAATTCTAGAATGAGATGGATTTTATTTCATTCATTATCCTAGGGTTTGTATAAAACACACATCAATAGAGATATTTTTTTTTTATCACTATAAGGATATCTTATACCAAATCATTGTGGCATATTTATATATCATATTCATTAATCTATTATCTGACCTTGGAATAACCTAGAGTCCCTTGCACATATCACTAGGTCTACGTTTGACTCACGTTTGTTATGATTCCCACCTTTTTAGATACATATTAGACATATAATAAGCATGTTGAGTTCAATAATATTTTCAATTCATACTAGTTCACCTACTTGAACTAATTTCAAACAATATGGGCAAATATATTTGTTTCAAGGGATAGCCATTTAATTTTTAAGAGATGATAATGACTTTATAAGAAACCCTAAAATATATGTGGCACACAATACTAAAGATAATATAACATCATACATGATATTTATAATTATAAGCATGAATATGCATCCTATAGACTCTTCACATTTACCTTACAAGATGTCACATATGAATAGTTTCTACACTTACCAAAGAACTCCATCATTGGATGGGACTAGTTTAGTAACAATTTTTTAGCCCACTTAAGATAAGTTATTAACCCAAGTCTATTATACCAATAATTTTACATCATGAAAATGAAATCCAATGAGTTGATTACATCATTTAACATAAGACACAAAAAAATGTATAGTTAAATATCCATGCTATATGAAATTGATGCCTAATTAGTGCATAAAATGTAAAAGGATGCCTTGGACCCTAAATAAAATATTATTGTGAAGATATCCTCTCATGTTAGACTTATCACTAGCATATGCTGAATAAATTAAAATTCACTAGAAACATAACTAAAAAGGTTAGATGTTTTTGTGTATCCCAAATTTTATCCTAAACTTACTATCCTTCAACACAATTACTAATTCTAACAAAAAATTCCAGTGTTCAATCCCATACCAACAATCAACCAAATACCTTTAAGGTAAACAATGTATAGCCAATACGTATGTCCCATTTAGCTAACTAATGGTGAGATGAAAACCCATTTTCATATCTATAAATTAGTCCATGTTGTCAATAATGTATATAATGAATGTTAATATTATACTAAACATTAGTTACACACTATACAATGGATGGTCCAAAAGCATGGTAATGACATCCTAGGTTTTTAAAGGCAAGTTAGGAACAATGGTGGAGAAAATAATATATGTAAATTATATTCCCAAATGTATAATGTTTATTTAAATTATTCTAATAACCAACCCAAACCATCATCAAACTAATTTCCTTAGATCAATATATGTAAGCTTACCTCTCCTAACTAGTGTAGAGTGTATAATACTACCCAACATCAAGACATAGATTATTTCAAACTATGTAATTCCTTATAAATATTATATAAGGATATAGTTGGTTATACACCAACATGATCTAATAAATCCACCTAAGACCTCAAACACATCTATGTCCCCAAATAACACCATGGTATGGGAGATTTTTGACTTGATAAATCATGAAGAGAATGAAGCAAAAAAAAATTGATCAAGTTCATGGATTCTAATTATATGAAAGAAATAATTAATAATTAAGGAGTATGGACTAATAATAAATTCTCATAACATCTACTCCTCCCAAAATCAGATCTACACCCCATAATATGAAATCTAGTAATGAACCCCCACCCAAAAAGGGTGGTGTTAAAAGGATCATTATGGAATCACTACTAAAATTAGATTTAAAAATTTATAACATAGTGGAATTCATGAATAATATTAATTAAAATATTACATTACATGATCTTATCCAAATCATAGAGTAATGTTACCTACTTATGAAAGTGTTGACTGACAAACCAAATCAAAATAAGTAGAAAGTGTTTTATACTAGTGTAGTCATTCATAAAAATAATGTCAAATCGAATCCCTTACTTCATAGGGTTAGTATATTTTGGGAATAATCTACATAATTAATTGGTATATATAGGCTCTTCAACCAGTTTTATACTATCAAAAGTGTGTAGGAAACTAGGATCGAATCTGATTAAATTATATAAGATTATCATTTAGTTTGAAAAATAAAAAGTTAAGGTTATGAGATGATTATTAAGCATTCACATGAAAGTGGAATTAAAATCTAGCGTACAATAATTTATATATATCCAAGTAGTGTAAATTATTGAGGCATATAAAAATTTCCTTAGTTTAGTCTAAAACTCTCAAATGGTTACATGGCCACTCAAAATTTCCACATGTGGCTACCATGGAAAGTGGTTTCCAACCAAATCAAATTATATAGAGAAACTAGGATTACATATATGACCATTGATTATAATGTAATAAATAATAAATTAAATTTTGTGTCATTTAACATATGTATATACACCCTTTATATAGAACTCACTAGTACAAAAATGATAAAAAATATGATTCATCAGGCTTATGGTCCCTTTAAATTGATGGGGCCCATTCCAAAAAAAGTCTGGGAGACAATATTATATTGATAGATCTATGATTCAAGTGACACTTGGATAAATATATATTGTATTTACCATGCATGAATAACCTTTCCAAATATGAAGCATTAATCCTAGGCTTATAGTTTGCTCAGAAACATAAGGTCAAAGAGCTATAAGTATTTGGGGATTCAAAGTTAGTTGTTAGTTAGGTTAGAATTAAGTTCAAATGCAATATATATTACTTAATAAAGTAAAAACATATGTCATTTTATTTTATTAATACATTTAATATTTTTAATAATATCCCTATCCCTCATTAAAATAATAAAATCATAGTTTCATTCATGAGTTCAACTATGAATTTGGCCCCTTCAAATAATTCTAAGTTGTAAAAATTCTAAATAAAACTAATAGCTTATCCCTCAGTCTACAAAAAAATTGAGAAGTTATAGGTATTTGATGACGATCAACACATTGTAGAATTTATGAAAAATGTTTTTGTGCTTGACATGCATATCATAAATGATAAATATAAGGATGACCACATATTTATATAATGCTATAGTGATGGAATTATGAATCCAAGGTAAAATTATATTATAAATGGAATATCTCCTTAGAAAGAATATTTGACATAGATAGGTTGGCTTAGAGGGAAAAAATACCATTCTTTGAAGGATATCAATCTACCACAATAAACTTAGGCTCAATAAATGAGCCTCAAATTTTCAATGTTAGCCCTAACTATATTGGGTTTGAGATGGAAAAACGAAAACAATTATTATATAGTATAAAGATATGATTACTTGAACCTATGATGGCCTAAAGGTCTTTGATATGAATTTCATAACACAACCATCCCACTTAAATAAGGTTAAAATACATTTACAAAAAATCAATAACAAATGAATCCAATACTGGAACCTCTTATCCATAAATAAGTTTAGAAACTAATCTCTACTAAAATTATTTTCCTAGACTATCATTCTAATTGGGTGGAAAAATTAGTACCTATTCATAATAAAATTATGGAAATCATAATTTTTGTTGATCTCAAGAAATTAAATAAAACATCAGACAAAGATAATTATTATTTTCCATCCCTTGATGATTTAAACAAAATTATTAGTGGCTTACATATTATGTCATTCTTAGATAGATTTGAAAGGTATAACCATGTCATAGTTAACCAAGAAGATAGAGTCAAAAATACATTCATAATTATGTGGGGCACTTTTTCCTATAAGATAATTCTTTTTCTCTAATTAATATAGGAACTACTTCTTAGAGGGCCATCTATTTTGTATTTAAAGGATTGACTTGTAAATGCCTAATTATATATATGGATAAATTGAATGCTTTATTGAAACATAGGTTTGAACACATACTTCATATTTAAAAGGTATTTATAGGGTGTATGAGGCATGTGATCTCCTTAAACCCCAAGAAGAGTGTATTTTGGGTTGCTAAAGGCAAGTTTATAAGCCACATTATCATAAAAAAGGTATTATATTGATCCCAAAAGAGATAATGTAACTTCAAAGACACCTCTTCCTAAAAGTAAAAAAATAGTTGATTTCTTTATTTGGAAAAATAAAATTTATATGAAAATTCATTTCCAATTTTTTGAAATTAATAAACCCCTTAACACTATGCTAAAAAAAATGAAAATTTTGAATAAATTTCTAAAATCAAACTTAAATTTAAAGACATTAAGAGTTCAATCATGAAATCACTAGTCATAATCAATCCATACTTCATAAAGGAATTTTATATCTATCCCTTTGGTTTTCAACACACTAATTTTTGCTTATTTAAAGTATCAGTGATGAATAAATTCCCAGTGATTCCATGAACACATTATTAAATGATGCAAAATTTAAAAATAAATTCCCATGTGTTGATTTAATGAACACACTTTGGATAACGAATAATATGCTTTGGTGAAGGAAAAAAATAAATTTTAGCACTACATTATTTGAAACATGGTTCATGACATTGTGTTTATTCTAGTTATTAAAATTCCTCTAGGATAAAATGAACCTATAGAATGTATGGGTAAGTGTATGGCCAAGAAATAGGAATATAACATCCAAATTATATTGACAAATATGGTTAGAGGCCAGGTTCTTATTCAGTTAATCATTGGAGTTATCCCTAAATTACTATAATAAAAATAAATAAAGATCAAATAATATTATATTAGTGGTATGGACACATTAATCATTATATGATACATGGGTTATGACCTTATAAATTTAAATAATAATAGAAAATATATTTAAAATTGAAATCCTTGTACTATATTTAAAGAAGCAAATCCTAATTTGTAAAACATATGAAGGGATCTATCTTAGATGCATGTCCAAGGTTGAGTCTAATGAAATCATGAGCATTTTTCATGATAAGCTTAGTATTTAAGTAATGAAACAACACATAATATATTAATAGTTGGTTATCATTGGCCCATAATCATTAAGGATTCTCAACGTCATGTCAAAATATTCCATGAGTCCCAAGCATTTACAAAAACATAAACACACATAATTATACCCTTATAACTAGTTGTGGAAGGAAAATCATTCAACTAATGGGGGATCAAATTCATTGGTGTATTAAATCCTAATTATTATAAATTACATATTTTTTTTGTGTAAAAACGTTCCCTAGATAGATTGAGGCAATATCAACAAGAAGAAGCATAACTAATGAAGTGATCAAGTTACTTGAGGACAACATAATCACAAGGTTTGGTAACCCTTTACCTATAGTTTATGATAATAATTTTTCTTTTTAGTTAGATAAATTAATTAAATGGGAATACAAAAACAATATCACCTATAAATTATCATTCAATTATTACCCTCAAGGTAATGGAATTATAGAATCAATGACACTATTAATAAGTCAGCTACAAATAAACCAAGGAGTTGACACTCATTATTAAAGTATGCTTTATGGGATAATGTAAATATACATAAATAAGCCTTAAAATATTCATTTTTTATTATTTTATATGGTCATAAACCATTATTACCTATTACTTTAAATATACCTACATACTAATTAATGGATTACATGTAAAACTATTACCACATATAATCTAGGTTGTTGAATATCTTGCAAATGGAATATGCATGAGATGAAGTACTAAAAAAATTTAGAAGATACAAAGGCATAATTAAAATATGGTTCAAAATTATATTAAATATTAATGTTTTTATAATCTTATATCTGTTCCTATTATGGGACAAGTCACGTGAAAAGAAAGGTTAGAATTCCAAGTTGGATCCTCTCTAGATTGGTCCTTATCAAATCTCAAAAATTATAGGACACAATGACTTTAGGATGAATGAATTTCAAGGGAAATATCTCTCTCTAATGGTGAATTCAAATTTATATAAACATTAATTCTTGGTCACTCTATCAACATGTATCATGGGATGACAATGAGTTTTAGCTTAGGAAAAGTTTAGGGATAGAGTAGAATTATAGTAGTTTTTTTTTTTTTTTGTTTATTTGTGTTCCTCATTATTTTATTTTATTCTATTTATTTCTATATTTGGTTATTTATTTCTTATTTTTAATTTACCTATTTTTTTATTATCTAATATTTTAGAAAGTGGCCAATGGGGCATCTGATGTAAAATGAAAAACTCCTATCACTTCCTTTCATAATGTTTTATTAATTAAAGTTGCATCCATCATTATTATTCCCTTAATCCCTCTAAAACATTTTAATATTGGTGAAGAAGTGATAAATACACTACAAAATATTTGAAATCTTGAAGGTCAAGTTTTGAATTAGGCACTAGAATGACATGGTAGACTATTTAATATTTTCAAGTCATAATGGAGTAATTATTTTTAGAATTGGTGTGTGAATTAAGAACAATGTTCTTGCTAATTTAAGGTGAAATTTTCACTTTAAAACATTAATGACAAAACAAATTTGAGGCGTGTAAAAAAATATAAGAGGAATCATTCATGACAAGATTTTTTTAAAGTCAATATAATACCATAAATATCTTGGTTCCAAATCCTCTTGGAGTAAATAAAATTAAAATCAAAAGTAAGAGGAGAATCTAAATATCTCAATAAAATTAAAAGTATTCTCCTAAGAAGGGAGACTAGATTAACCTTGATTTATGCTATAGACACATTCTTGGAAATGGATTAAAGCCTAGAGGGGAACCAAAGGAATCTCTATCGAGAATATAAACACCTCGTTGATAGTATAGAAATGTCCAAGCCTCCCGTCTCAGCCATTAAATAAAATAACATACCTTTCATAAGTGTGAATCTTAGAATTTAATCATACTATTTATCAAAAATATAAACGTAAAGGTATATGAATCAATTTATTTACACAAATTGACTTCTTGGATATAAGAAACATTAGTATGTTGTGTGTTTAAAGAAACCTAAATACTCCTATTTTTATTGATAGTATAAAATTTTAACTTAGTGTCTACTTTGGTTTCCCTAATGAAAAACAATAAATTTTAAATTTTAAACACTTTAAAATATTATTTCCACATATTCACCTTTTTTTGTAGCCAAAACATCACATTTTGTTTCTATATTAGGGCCTCATTTATGAAACTAGTTTTTTTTTTTGTGTGTGTGTGTCTATATATATATATATATATATATATATATATATATATATATATATATATATATATATATATATATATATATATATATATATATATATATATATATATATATATAATCTAACTTAGGTATTGCATTAATTCATAATTCTCTTTTAAAATTTTTGAAATGTGGTTTAAAATATAAAACTAAAAAAATTTCAAGCCTATTATTTTTAGGAGAGGTAGTTCTTTCAGGTTTTATGTGTTTAATTTTGATAATGAAGATGTTACCTCTTCAATTATTTTCCACTAAATATCTGTAAGATGTTCAATTTCTCATGATTTTTATCTTCCCACTATCTCATAATATTCTTGGATTATTTTAAGTTAGTTTTATAAATTTTTTGGTCCCTAAATTATACTTATTGTCATTAAGGATTAAGGAGTCAACCATATGCTTTTAGACTTAGTAAAAATTTCTTATTTTTTTGTTTTTAATCAGAGACCACATGTCTTCATCGCATTACTTCATAAATCATTACATATTTTTTAAGGTAGGTTAAATTCATCACTATCATATATCAAATTTTCACAAACTTGTATCTTAATTAATTTCCAAAGGAATGTTTTGGTATCAAAAACTTGAAAGGATGTGAAGTGGTTAAAACTTGCCAAGTGTTGACCTCACATTCACTCACACTTCATAGCTTTTTTAAGGAAATTTTGACTCACCTTAGTGGTGCCATGTGGCATGTTTTTGAGTATTCATGACTTAATTCTTTTCTAAAAATAAAAAATGGAAAAATGAAATATGAAAAGTGTCCAAGTCAGCCACTAGTCTAACACATCACGTTTTCATAGTGTATTACATTCACAACATGAAAATGATTTTGTGTAGAGAATTAAATGTGATAATATGATCTAATCACAACTTTACATTTGTAAAAAACAAATTAAATCATAGTCTTTTGTATATTTAACAAATAAATTTTCAAATAAAATCTTAAGTATATAGGTATGTGATCCTATCACATGATACCACAAATATTTACATAGTTCAATGTGTCACATCTCACAGTGTCTTAGTTTAAAGGGATGACACAATAAGTTTAAATTTTCATGCCCTTGTGGGAGTGTGACCCTATAAAAACACATCATGTATATTAATTTTTTGGATCTTCACAATGTAGTCTTACACTCTATGGGATATAAAACAATCATAAGGTACCGAGTGTCATCGTGACATTTATTTGAAAGGAAACTAGGATTTTTAGTCAAAGTCTCAAAAAAAAGGTATGAATACATGACATTGTTACACATAACATCAATTATGAAATAATGGAACACTATACTTCATAAGAATCAAAAGTGGAGGTAGCCTAATATTTGAAACATGATGCAAAAGAAGAATAAAGGGTAGGGTTTATTAAATAAGGCTGATTAAGAACCTTAGTCATGTGTAAAATAGGAACATGTATAGATTCATATGAATAGGTAATTAAATTTTTGGAATTATGACGAAACATCAAAAAATTATCATGAGATAAAAAATGACAACATTTACCACTTATTACAAGAATTTGTATAACTCAACATATGTTACAAGAATTTGTAAAATCCTTATGGCATTGGAAAATTGAGTAAGATAAAAGTATTGTGCCTTAGAATAAAGAAAAATATTATGTATATGAAATAAAATATGATCTATTAATTAAGGAACATGGTTTTTACTATTAAGAAATAATATTCCTTCTAACTAAAGAGCATGATTTACACAGCATGACACAATCATTAGAAGTGATGAATTCAAAATGTACCTAAATAAAATATTCATTTGGATGCCTAGGACACTTAGTTTATTCAAATTTATTATTAATACTCCACAAATAAACCACACATAGATCTTAACACAAGCAAAAGTGTTATTTTGGGACTAGTTGATATCCCTAATCTTGAACATGATGTTGACCTTATTTTCAATTCTTTGGTAGAGAATAAGAGCCATGGAATAGTTAATTTGATGGTTCTATAAAATTATATATAAAAAAATGAATTATAATATCATGCTAATATGATCTCAATGGATATACATCTCTTGTACCTTGGCCTCATGTACCAACTCTTATTTTTTTCATTTTTTGTGTGTACTTATGTTGTAACAACTTTTTCATTATGTATTTGAGTGGGATATAATTTTTTCAAAGGGAATGTATCATTTAATTTTATATAATAACATCTTTATAATATTTTAAATTTTTTGGATTTTAATTAAAATAAGAGAATTACATAAATTCCTAGAATGTTCATTATCTCTTCTTTTTGTTTTAAGAAATTCTTCCTCAACTCTCAACATAGGTGTGGTAGATGTTTTATGTCTGCTTGAATTATGGTATGAATACTAATTATTTTATGTGTTATTTTATGGGTTGATTAATTAACTAACCCAATAAATATTTACATTTTATTATTTTTTTTAAATGGTTATACAAGAATGTTTTTTTGTTAAATATTTTTGGCTATTCATAGTATGACTTAATGTTTTAGGAATCATGCCCATCAAAAATTATTCCTCATACTTCATATTTAGTTTTATACCAATAAATATTTCCTAGATAGATAAAAATATTAATGAGATTCATATAAATTCCATGAAAATAACATCTAGCCACATAAAGTCTGAGCACTCACTTTTATACCTTACCCTCCTTGTGTTTTGTGTTTCTATTATTTGACCCACTCTTAAAATCAAGAACTTAAGTTAATATTCATTATGGGAAGATGAAAAATATTTTATATTTATAATATTGTTTGTATGTATGATTGATATCTTTATGTGGTAGCACCTATATGTTCTAAGAATTATTTACAATAGGTTAATATGAGAGATCTAAACTACAATTCATTCTCTATGTTGTCTCTGACAATTCTAAAATGAGATGTATTTTATCCCATTCATTATCCCTGGGCGTTCATAAAACACACATCAATACACAACTTCTATCACTTACAACATACAAGACATTATTTAAAATAAACAAGGTAAGTGAAGGTACATATATTCATTTTATTTACTTTTAGTCACTTAATGTTGTTTTAGAATTTCCTTTTTTTAGATACACTCTTTGGTGTTTCTATATTTATTTACAAAATCACCATACCACATCACACTATTATGACATGTGATGATATTTAGGTATGGAATATGTATATATATAATATTAGTGACTTTATTATTTATTAAGGATTTCTATTGAAGTAGATTGTTGATTCATCAATCTCCTCAAGTGCATGTTGTAAAGGGTACATTGATAATGGGGTGGGAAAGGCTCATTGTGTGTCATGAGAGATGTTATTATATCATA
>JARHVA010004407.1:887500-902500 GCA_037957365.1 Torreya grandis
AGTCATTTTTTGGGATTATTTTAATGCCTTGGTTTGAACAGAAATCTCCATCGGCAAACCCCAAAAGCAAGTTCAAAGTCTTTGGAAAGAGTTAAGTGCTTCATCAAGGTTCAAAGTTCAATTGCTTCAATTGATTCATCAATTTCCAAACATTTGGCTAAATCAAGTTGGCTTGAACCATTGAACCACTTTGGTTGAAAGGTTCAACGGGTTCAAGGTTCAACGGCAGGTTCAACCAAATGAAAAGTTCAATGGCTCAGTTCAACCAAGTAGTTCAATGCTTTATGTCACTAAGATGGTTCATTCCCTTTATTTTAGCATCTTTTGGTTTGATCATTTGGTTCATCAGTCAATTCAAAGCCTTATTTGAACCATTAAACAAAAACTTGGTTCAATGTCTAGGTTCAACGGAAAGGTTCAACAGCAGGTTCATTCACTTGGTTCAACAATTTGGCTCATTGGATGGTTCATCATCTTTTGGTTCAAAAGGGCTTGGTGCACTTCATTGAACTATTGAACCAATTCAACAGATTGGTTCAATCTTTTGGTTTAACGTCAAAATTCCTATTGGTTCAAAGGCAAGTACATTATGTTTGGTTTAATGCTTAGTTTATCAGCTTGTTTTATTCATTGAACCAATAGCTTGAATCATTGGCTTGAACCATTTTGTTCCAAAGCCTTGGTTCAACTGATTGGTTCAAACATCAAAGTTCATCCAACATTTCATTGGCTTTTTGGTTCAAAGGGACTTGGCACTCTTCATTGAACCTTTAAATCGGTTCAACTAATGGTTCATCGGCCAAGTTTAAAGGGGTAGTTCAATGTTGAAAGGAACTTTTTTGAAGGACAAGTGTCCTTTTAGAGGACACTTAATCGACCAAAATACCCTTTATAAGGGTTATTTTCAAAATAAATTTGAAGACTTGTTCAAATACTTGGTGAAACAAATTTCTGTGAACTTTTTGTCTGCAGGAATTTTCCCCAGACTTTTTATCCATGGGAATTTTTTGTGGGACAAATGTCCATGGAATTACCCGTAGGGAGCTTTCAAATAAAACACTCGGGAATAATCCCTGAGGAAATGTCTTTGGGGAAAAAAAGTTGAGGGAACTATTTATCTGCAGGGATTGTTAAAACAAAGGGCTACCGAAGGACCCCGAAGGATAGGTGCCCTTGCGGGGGACTCTCGGCAGCAAAAGTAAAGGGCTTTTTCAACTCAACAGGGATAATTTCTCAAGGCTCGAAAGGGTATGTCTAATTTATAAAAGTGATAAATAGAAAGCCAAAAAACTAAAAGAAAACCAAGAGGTGATGCCCACAAAGATGTCAAATTCAACATAGCTGACTAACCATTGGAAGCATATTGACGTGCATGTAAACATCAATTTTAAAGACAGTGAAATAGCCATTGATTCTTTGATTTACAGACATGAATGCATTTCTATAATTCAAGACAAAAACTAGCTAAAAGTGAGGAAAGGTAGAACAATGGATGAATCCAAGGCCTGATTCAATTAATTTGGAAAGGAGGAATGATGAAGACAAGATCAGACCGCCAGGTGGACATTGAAAGTTGTAATATTTCAATTGTATGACTTGTTTATCTACATTGAGAAGATCAAATGGGTAAAATGCCCCAAAGTTCTAGGTTGTCTTCCTAACATTTCCCAATGCATCATGATGTATTATTGTTCTTGAGTCCTTCTTGAAGTTGCTATATAAAGGACTTTCTTTCATTGTAAAAGGATCCTCTTTTTGACAATCTAAACTAAACTCTACCAAAATTGAGAGGCATCATTGAGACTTTGTGCTCAATCTGTTGATCATATTTTGTTAATGAAAACAAGATCCTTTTTCAGTCTTTGTGTTGTGATATCTTTTCTGTTTCATTAATCTAATAAGTAGGATTAGTAAATTAGTCAGGAAGGTGTCCTAAAGAATCAAATATGGAGAGACTTTGTGCTCCCATAAGCTTCCTTCAGTGTGTTTTCTTTATATTGCTGTGTAAAGGACTTTGAGAAGACTTTGAGCTTTCATTGCCCTTTGTATATCACTCTTGATTATTTCAAGTGTAGACTTTGTGTTGTGTCTTGATTTTCTAGTTACCATACTTTCAATCATATTCTGCTTTTATTTCTAGGAGTATTCTTGTGGCTGGTTGAATAGTTCTTCTAAAATAAGAGGAGTGCTTTCTATCATTCTCTTGAGTTTTTCCTTTGTTTCGTATACATCATCTCTGAAGAAAGAGAGATGGATGTCTGGTCCTACCCTTGAGTATTATTTTCTATTTATACGTATACATAGCATATCCATAAGGAACCTCCCCTTGATGAGAGGAGACAGAATTCTCCTTCTGATGTGATAAACTTACACATTAGGATGACTAATCTGCTTGCTTTGGCTAATAATACCTATTTTGTTTACCAATATGTTGATAGACAAAATATTCAACCAACAGTTTTTGGTGACTCCACTAGGGAAATACCCATTTTCCATTTATAGTTTATCCATTCCATTCACCTCCATACCATAGGAAAAGAACACACAATTTAAAGCCTCAAGATTTAACTGAAGCAAAGTCAATTCTTTTCCACTTTGGTTTTACAATCTAGCAGATTCAAGGTATACACGAAGGCAGATTCAAGGGCTAAAGGTGTCATTGATCCTGTGTTCAAGCTGATACAGCAAAGATATTTTGATCTATTTCCTTCACCATCTAGTCTCCAACAAACCAAGAGCTTCCCTCCTACTAGAGCTAGATCCCCAATACTAGACAAAGTATCTACTTCTGTTGTTGATAAAGCTATGCCTATAATTACCCCTTTGAGATTTGTTATCCCTCATTTTTAGTATCATATAATGGTAGTTCAAGGCCCTTGGGGTAATGATTTTGGTCCTCTCAATATTACTCCTCCTCTACATGATCTTCCACATAGTTCTAGGAAGAATTTCCCTAAATTCTAAGGTGATGGGAAAGTTCATCCTAATGAACACATTGCAGCATTCAATATAGCTTGTGGAGTAATCAGAGTAGAGTTTGAAGATGTAGCAGTCAATTTTTTTATTGAAACACTACAAGGTCCTGCTATAGATTAGTTTTACCATTTACAGGCTTGATCTATGACTGATTGTAATACCTTAAAAGCTAAGTTTAAAGCTAGATTCAAACCTGCAGAAGATGCACACACACTTCTGGCTCAACTTACACAAATGAAAAAAGAGCCACATGAGCCTATGAGAGAATTCATAGCTAAATTTGACAAGTTGAGAAACAAAATTCCTATGATTGTCAGACCTACAGCTAAAAATCTCAAATGCTTTTTCATTAATTCTTAGCTACCTAAAGTTAGTTTCCTCTTGAGATGTGCTGGCCAAATAGATCTCGCTACAGCTCAACTTTTGGCCACTGAAGTAGAAGATGATCTCATCTTAATAGGGAAAATAAGAAGAGATCCCAATAGAAACATAGCTTCATCATCTTCCAAATTTGCATCTACAAGCATCATAGATCTAATGGTGCAAAAATTGGCAAATGAACTCCTTGCCCTCAAAAAGTAAATAGCTCAAGGAATGTCTTATGCTCCTACATATAAAAGGACATTCCCAAATTAGTCATATCAAGGCAATGTTGATAGAAACCAAGGACAACAAAATCACCTTCCTCTTCCACAAGGAAAACTTGCCTTGGAAGCTCTTCCAACCAATTCAACAATGGGATACTTTAAAATAGAATCAAAATTCTCTTATTAGCCTGATATCATTGAAGATAGTCAAGAAGAGTCAGGTAGCAACTCCCACATTGGTTTCTTGAATTTTTAGGATGAACCCGGAAGTAAAGGAGAAGCTTTAGATGGATCATATATAGTAGGCTGATAAAGAAAAGATAGAAGAGCAATCACATCCAACAGTCACAATTGCCAAGCATGGGATAGTTCTACCCTTTCAACCAAAAGATATGGTAATCACTCAAAAGGTAAATACATCTATTGTGCCTTCCCCTTCTACTTATAATTCGCAAACCAGCCCACCTCTTATCCCTACTAAAACTCAGAAAGTTGAAGTACCTTTCTCTATACCTAGCTCAATTCAGCCATTTGATATAATTGATCATGTCAAAAAGATAAAAATATAGATGTCTGATGTTGAATACTTGTAGTCCAATCTAGATCAATTGAATAAGCTGGTCTAATATGTTAAAAATTAGACTGTCCCTGCAAGACAAAAGAACAAAAAAGTAACTTTTGATTCTTCAATGAATACACCTATTCTAAATAATCTGATCATTACTCCAACTACTTTTGGAAAAGTAGAACCCTTCTATGTTTCCATGTTAATCAATGGCCACAAGCTGAGTAACTATATAGTAGACTCAGGCACATCTGACAATGTCATGCCTTCCAAAGTCACTGAGTCTCTTGGTCTCACATTGAATAAGATGTTTAGGAGATGATTATCCATGGAAAACAAGCAAGTACCATTGCTGGGGCAAATCAAAGATGCTCAATTTGCATTCGCAACCTTTCTAGACAAGAGGATTAAAATGATTGTATTAGTGGCTGACATCCCAACATATTATGGCATTCTGCTTGGATGGAATTTTTGTAAGGACATGGGAGGAGAACTAAACATGGATCTATCTGAGGCAAAGATCCCTGTCCAAGGCATGATGAAAAGATTACTTCCTGAAAAGGAAGTAAATTATGTAGTTACCAAGACGTCAGCTCCTGAAGTTCAAATCCTCTTTAAATCTGCAGGTATGGGTAATTACTTTTTATATATAGATCATGAAGAAATACCATTCATCTCTAATGAGGGAAAGTTTGAAGTAAATCCAGTAACTAATGAGATTTGGACTCTAGAATTTGATGATAGTTGTTCCTCTACTGGTTCGGGAGCTGGTATTGTCTTAATATCTCCTCAAAGAGATATGTTCCCTTCATCCTATAAGTTACAATTTAGCAACACAAATAATATAGCTAAATATGAATCGCTGTTGCTGGGCATGAAAGCTACTCAAGAAAGAGGTGTCAAGTTTCTTCATGCTAAAGGGGATGTTGAATTAGTGGTCTGTGAAGTGAGAAATTTGTATCAGACCAAGAATGAGAGGCTATGCCATTACCGTAATCTTGTTTGGGACCAAATTGAAAGCTTTGATGCTTTTAACATTTATTCCATTCCAAGAGAATCTAATGATAGAGTTGATGCACTTTCTATTTCAGGAACTCTTTTAGTTCCTCATTCCAATTTTAAAGAAGCCAAATATACCATTGAGATGGTCTATAGGCCGACTGTTCCTGACAATGCTGATCATTGGCAAATTTTCAATGATGATAATCAAATTGTTGCCTTCTTGGAATAAAAGGACAATTTTGAACAGCTATATTTTGAAGGTAGTGAATCTCAGAATTCTAAATTTGTTTCTAAATCTAGTTCAGATGTAAACGAAGAGTTTTTACAGCTGAAAGGAAACGAAATTCCTAAAGGCCTGGTTTCTCTTGAGAAGCTATTTGACAAGCATGATAGATTCATCAAACAATATCAGATAGATTCGAATCTCTCTCAGGGATTTGACCAAGTGAATCTAACCAATAAAGAAAATTAAAAAATGGTCAACATTGGCAAGTGTTGTACACCTGAAGGAAGATTCAAATTCACTTCTTTTCTCTGTGAATACATTGATGTCTTGGCACATTCATACGAAGATCTGAAGTCTCTCAGACCTGATGAAATTTTCCATCATATTCCTCTCAAGGCTGATTCAATTCCTTACAAGTAGAAATCTAGACAATACAATCACAAAAATTTAGGTACAATTATGTCTGAGATTTAGAAAATATTAAATGCTAGAATTATTTTTCCAATCCATCATTCTACACGGATTGTGAATATAGTTCCTGTAAGAAAGAAAAATGGTGAAATCCACATTTGTGTAGATTTTTGGAATTTGAATCAGTCATCTCTGAAAGATAATTACCCTTTGCCAATCATGGACCGAGTGCTTCAAACAGTAATAGGATTAGAAATATTATCAATGCTGGATGGCTTCTCAGGCTATAACCAAGTTGAAGTTGATGAAGCTGACCAACACAAGACTTCATTCAGCATGCCTTAGGGTACATTTGCATACAAAATAATGCCTTTTGGATTAATAAATGTTGGTGCTACCTTTTAGAGAGCTATGGACATGGATTTCAAAGATGAGATTAGAAAATTCATAGTATTATATCTTGATGATTTAACTATCTTTTCAAAGCATTGATCTGATCATGTATGCCACTTACAGTAAGTGTTGGAGTGTTACTGGCAGAATGGTATTTCTTTGAATCCTAAAAATTCTATTTTTGGAGTGATAGAAGGGAAACTCCTATATAAAAGAAACATAGATGGAGTTTTCCTTCACTTTATAGATAAAGAATAACAAACTCAGCTCTTGAAATCTTTCCATAATCTAGCATGTGGAGGGCATTTTTCTGCCCCTGTGACTGCTCACAAAATTTTGTGTGCCAAGTATTATTGGCTGACTCTTTTCCAAGATGCACATAAGTGGTTAAGGAAATGTGAAATTTTTCAGCAATTTGCTGGAAAACCCAAGTTGGCTGCTCTACCTCTCAAGCCAGTAATCATAGAGGAACCTTTCCAATAGTGGGGACTCAATTTTATTGGGACAATAAATCTATCTTCAAGTGCTAGACATGATTATGTCCTTACAGTGATTAATTATTTCACTAAGTGGGTAGAACCAATCTCAACAAAGCATGATACTTCAGAAGTTGTATGCAACTTCTTGAAAGAGAATATCATTTCCAAATTTGGAGTTCCACTCAAGATTGTTACTGATAATGTAGCTTGTTTCACCTCTCAAGAAATTACACAATTCTATTTTTATTATGGAATTACGCTCTCTCATTCTTCTAATTATTTTCCACAAGGGAATGGAGAAGCTGAGTCTAGCAATAAAAATTGGTAAATATTATCAAGAAGCTTACAGATGATAATCAAAGGATGTGGCATAAAGCATTGGTTGATGCTCTATGGGCTGACAGGATCACGCTAGAAAGGGCAATTAGTATGTCTCCTTTTCAACTTCTCTATGGGATTAATGCTGAAATACCAATCACCTTAGAGTTATCAGCATTAAAATTGGCAAAAGCCATTGAAGATCTGACATATGAGAGCTCTCTTGACAAAATAATCATGTGCCTGACTTAGCTAGAAGAACAAAGAACCATGGTGGTGGATATGATTGTTGTTCATCAAAGTTTGGTAAAGAAATTTTTTGATTAGAAGGCCAGAAATCATGATTACTAGATTGGAGATAAAGTCCTGTTGTGGGGAAAAAGAAGAGAACCAAAGGGGATGCATGGAAAGTTTGACTCCCTTTGGAGAGGCCCGTTCATAATTCATTAGTAAATGGGTGAAAACAATTTTCATTTGAAATACCAAGATCACACATTATTTTCTTTGCCCTATAATGGGAAACATCTAAAACACTTCAATTCTTGAAGTATCAAATATTTGCCTCTGTATATATGTATATTTGTATAGTTTTATTTCTATTTTGTTTTATATGTTTCTATTTTTTGACGCCTTTCATTACTGGGTAGCATGACTCCAAATCCCAATGGCATTCTTGAAGACACTATAGATTATGGATTCTACTCCTTTCAATTTGTTTTGAAATTGACAGAAGTTCCCCAACTGGAGCCAGTTGTTGTCTCCTAAAAATATAGCTATCATTTTTAGGACAAAATTTGAAATATTTTGGTCTTACAGACCAAAATTGTATCTTCCATTTTCAAAATTTTTGTCTTAGATATTCAAATTTATCATTTTCAAAGCTTCTCAAAAAATTTACAGACTTTACAAGTCAAGTTCAATGGATTTTACATGTTGATTTCTATGGACTTTGTATCTTCAAATTCTACAAGCAAGTTCATTTGTATAGATTCAAATATTTTAATAGGTGGTTTTAGTTAAAGGGATCAGTTTTAAACACTTAGTCATTTTTTTGGATTGTTTTAATGCCTTGGTTTGAATAGAAATCCCATCATCAAACACCAATAGCAAGTTCAACATCTTTGGCAAGAGTTAAGTGCTTCATCAAGGTTCAAAGTTCAATCACTTCAATTGGTTCATCAATTTCCAAACATTTGGCTAAATCAAGGTGGCTTAAACCATTGAACCATTGAACTACTTTGGTTCAAAGGTTCAATGGGTTCAAGGTTCAATGGTAGGTTCAACCAAAAAATAGTTCAATGGCTTGGTTCAACCAAGCAGTTCAATGCTTTATTTCACTCAGATGGTTCATTCCCTTTATTTCATCATCTTTTGGTTCGATCATTTGTTTTGTCAGTCGGTTCAAATCCTTGTTTGAACCATTGAACCAAAACTTGGTTTAATGTCTAGGTTCAACAGAAAGGTTCAACAACAGGTTCATTCACTTGGTTCAACCATTTGGCTCATTGGATGGTTCATCGGCTTTTAGTTCAAAAGGGCTTAGTACACTTCATTGAACTGTTAAACCAATTCAACAGATTGGTTCAATCTTTTGGTTCAATGTCAAAATTCCTGTTGGTTCAAAGGCAAGTACATTATGTTTGATTCAATGCTTAGTTTATCAGCTTGTTTTATTCATTGAACCATCAGCTTGAACCATTGGCTTGAACCATTTTGGTTCAAAGCCTTGGTTCAACTAATTGGTTCAAAAATCAAAGTTTATGCAATGGTTCATCGGATTTTTGGTTCAAAGGGAGTTGGTGCACTTCATTGAACCTTTGAACCGGTTCAACTAATGGTTCATCAGCCAAGTTCAAAGGGGCGGTTCAATGCTGAAAGGAACTTTTCTGAAGGACAAGTGTCCTTGCAGAGGACACTTAATCGACCAAAACACCCTTTGAAAGGGTTATTTTCAAAATAAATCTGAAGACTTGTTTAAATACTTAGCGAAACAAATTTCTGAGGACTTTTTATCCATGGGAATTTTCCCCAAACTTTTTATTCGTAGGAATTTTCCACAGGACAAATGTCCATGGAATTACCCATAGGGAGCTTTCAAATCAAACACTTAGGAATAATCCCCAGGGAAATGTCTGCGGGGAACAAAAGCTCAGGGAAATATTTGTCCATGGGGATTGCTAAAACAAAGGGCTACCGAAGGACCCCAAAGGATAGGTTCCCTTGTGGGGGACTCTCAGCGGCCAAAGTAAAGGGCTTTTCTGACTCAACAAGGATAATTTATCAAGGCCTAAAAGGGTATGTCCAATTCAAAAAAGTGCTAAAAAAAAATCCAAAAACCAAAAGAAGACCAAGAGGTGACGCCCACAAAGACATCAAATTCAGCATAGCTGATTAACTGTTGGAAGCATATTGATGGGCATGTAAATGTCAATTTTAAAGACAGTGAAATAGCCGTTGATTCTTTGATTTATAGACATGAATGCATTTCCAAAATTCAAGACAAAAACTAGCTAAAAGTGAGGAAAGGCAGAACAATGGATGAATCCAGGGCCTGATTCAATTAATCTGGAAAAGAGGAATGATGAAGACAAGATCAGACTACCAGGTGGACATTGAAAGTTGTAATATTTCAATTACACGACTTGTTTATCTACATTGAGAAGATCAAATGGGTAAAATTCCCCAAAGTTTTGGCTTGTCTTCCTAACATTTCCTAACGCATCATGATGTATTACTGTTCTCGAGTCCTTCTTGAAGTGGCTATATAAAGGACTTTCTTTCATTGTAAAAGGATCCTCTTTTTGACAATTTGAATGAAACTCTGCCAAAATTGAGAGACATCATTGAGACTTTGTGCTTAGTTTGTTGATCATATTCTGTTAATGAAAATAAGAGACTTTTTCAGACTTTGTGCTATGATATCTTTTCTCTTTCATTAATTTAATAAGCAGGATTAGTAAATTAGTCAGGAAGGTGTCTTGAAGAATCAAATATGGAGAGACTTTGTGCTCCCATAAGCTGCCTTCAGTGTGTTTCCTTTATATTGCTATGTAAAGGACTTTGACAAGACTTTGAGCTTTCATTGCCCTTCGTATATCACTCTTGACTATTTTAGGTGTAGACTTTGTGATGTGTCTTGATTTTTTGGTTACCATACTTTCAGTCATGTTCTACTTTTATTTCCAGGAGTATTCTTGTGGCTGGTTGAACAGTTGTTCTAAAAGAAGAGGAGTGTTGTATGTCATTCTCTTGAGTTTTTTCTTTGTTTTGTATACATCATCTCTGAAGAAAGAGAGATGGATGTCTGTTCCTACCATTGAGTATTAGTTTTTGTTTATACGTATACATAGCATTTCCACATGGAACCTCCCCTTGATGAGAGGAGAGAGAAGTCTCCTTCTGATGTGATAAACTTACACATTAGGATGACTAATCTTCTTGCTTTGGCTAATAATACCTATTTTGTTTACTAGTACACTGATAGATAAAATATTCAACCAACAGTATGAATGGATATAAATTTTTAAGTCAATAATAATAATGAAAATTAGTTCAAATAAGTGTAAATATGTGAAAATTTTACAATTACCTAATGATCTGAGTTATAGATTTTAATGAATTCCATGACTACATCTAAAATATTGTAGGTGAGTGCCACATAGACTAAAGAATTGATTTATTATGCTTGAATTCTATAAATTAATGTTAACAAGAATAAAATATTTCAAACATTATGATTGAGTTCTATAAAGTAATTTTAACAAGTCCAAATTATTTCAAATTCATGTGAAGAATTTCTTTTAGCCTATAAGACAAAAAATTTGATATGCCTTTAAACTATAGTGCATCTATGGATGTGTGGATGAATTATGGCTTACACAATTTTAATATTATCTTATTGCATTTATCTATGTTTTCATAGATCATGCCTTTTTTTCTCACAAATGTGCCATTTACATTTCAAATATTGATGACTATTATTTTTAGGAATTTGTAATGAATTTTGTGTTGGTTTCTTCAATGACATCATAATCTAAAAAAAACATGGCTAGAACATATGAAGCATGTAAAACACATATTTTTAGTTCTAGAATGACTTCATATATATGAAAAACCTTCTAACTATGTTTCTGGTGTCCATGAGGTGAATTTATTGGATCATATTATTTCATATGAAGGATTAACATTCAAACATAATAATACCCAAGACATGATGGAATGGAAAGTTCCTAAGACCCTTAATAACATTCCTATATTTTTAAGTCTAACAAGTTACTATCACATATTTTTAAAAATATATGGAATTATAGCAACTCCACTCATAGACTTGTTGAATAATATTCCTTCTATTTGACTATACTAGCTAACAAAGCATTTAAGAATATGAAAGATGTTATCTGCACCACTCTATTTATGTTGACCCTTATCTTTTTAAATTTTTTGTTTTTTATTATGATGGATCATTATATGGCATGCAAGTAGTACTCATGTAAGAATGAAGACCCATTGCATTCTATATTCATCAAATCAAGGGGGAAAAATATTAATCAAATATATGGGAGAGATATGATGGTTAGTATTCATGTAGTAAAGAAATGAAGACCTTATTTAATAGGTAGACATTTTAATGGAAAGACCAATCATAACATTCTAAAATATTTTCTGGAACAAAAATTGTGAAGAATAAAAAACATGTGACTAAAATGTTTAGATATGAACGTTAGGTAGTCTATAAATAAGGAAAATATAATTTTATAGTAGATGAAATTTCTATGAGGGATGAATTAGTTGAGGTATTATTTTTTTCAATGACCATCTGGTAAGTATTTTTTTAGAATAATAAATATTATAATGGGATATTGATATGGATACATAGTTACTGATTCATAATCTTCAGCATGGTTCAAGTGTTTTTGAAAAAATAAGAATAAAGGGAACACATTATCATAAAAAATATACTATACCTATGTAAGTATTTTTCCCTTAGACACATGATCATTAAATATATTCATGCATATCTAATAGGGGTTCTTGGTGTTTTTGAATACATGTAATCAAATCAATCAGGATTTATTTTGGGAAGGACTCAAGGGGGATATATAAAAAATTGTGGTAGAATGCATGGTTTTTCGATAAAATGAAAGAGAAATAATTAATACAATAAGTATTATAAAAACATTATCCATTCATATCTAGTGGTTATATGAGGTTTCCATGTATTTCATTATAGGGTTTCCAAGGTTTTAAAGTAAAAAATTCATCATAGTAGTTGTAGATAGGCTCACAAAACTCATTATAAGTATTCATGATACTATCTTCACTAGTAAATTTTGGATTGATTTATTTAAATGTTTGGGTAATTAGTTGGATCATCTATCATATTATCATCCTCAAATTTTATGGGAAAATATAGGTTTTCAACAAATGCCTAGAAGTGTATCTCCATTATTTTGCATTAGATAAAGAAGAGCATTGGGTGTATTGGCTATGACTAGCAAAATGGTTACTCAATAATTCCTTCCATACATATTCTAAAATAAATACCTTTGTGATACTTTATGTCTATCATAACCCATAAGTAGCCTCATATTTTAAGGTGATAACAATGTTCCATCTATTTAGGAACACATTCAACATCAACATGAGGTACTAGCTAGTTTAAGGGAGAATTTAGTAATGGCATAGAATAGAATGAAATAACAAAGTAATAAATAACATCATAAGAGGTATTTTAATATTTTTTAGTGGATATTTCTGTGCTTATATCCATATAATAAAAATTATTTGAATAATAATAATAATAATAATAATAATAATAATAATAATAATAATAATAATAATAAATCATCCTAAGTGTCTTATCCCTCATCAAGTCCTACATAAAGTTAGAAATGTGACATACAAACTAGAGCTACCCATATGCACTACCATAAATATTATATTCCATGTATATTTATTTAATAAGGTCATAATATAGAGATTCTATACCCAAATTTAGTTACTTAAATTGGATTAATAATGAAGAGTCATTTTAGAACCTGAAGAGATCCTTCACACACACATGGAAATGATACAAATAAGAGATATTAAGGAGTATTTGATTAGGTCAATGATTATAAATCATGAAGTTGAAACATGGGAAGATGAATATTTACTAAAAAATATCCATATTTTATTTATTTTGTGGGGGGAGGGGTATGTTATGCCTTTAAACCCAGAGTGAATCTAAGGAAATGTGTGGCTAACTTGTGGCTTACATACTTTTCATATTAATTTATTCCATTTATATATTTATTAGTATGGTTAGAATATGGAATAACCATCTCTATGTATAGTATATATAATTTCTAGTGATTAATATTTTATCATCATATTGTGAATTCATCTCTTATTGTATTTTTGGAAGTTTTCACCCCTCGAAGTGGCTCAATCATAATTATCAACTATTCTACTCTTTTGTTAATTATTGTTATGGATCTAATTATTTTACTCTTAATTATATAATATATTATTCCATTATTATGAAATAAAATAATTAGTTAAATTAAATAAATAAATTTAGTGACTAAGCAATCAATAAAATTGACTAATTAAAGAGCCAAAAAAGTGCAAAATAATAAAATAAGTATATTATAAATCCTTTGTAAATATTTAGCCTAAATAGTACAAAAATAAGCTAAAATGTAGATAAAACCTACAAAAAATATTTAAACAAATATTATTTTATTATAAACATCTAATTTGACATCATTTGTAAAATAATAGTTAGAAAACATTATAACAAGTTAGTAAATAACAAAGACCTATTGGACCTAAATGAGCAAATTTACACAATTATCTTCATGGAGTTTTGATTGTTTTGATCATTTTTATATTTTAAATTTGGATCATATAGACTCTATTTTTAAGTTATATAACACCTTAGTCGTATATAATTTTAAAATACATAACATGGATATAGCTTTAGCTTCTAGACCTTTTTCACTACCGAAAGGCTTGTATCCACTATCTCTCTATGATTATTGCTTATCTCTTAGTTTGACCAATGTTATTATAATGACTTGGACCTTATATTATGCTTAGATTGTTATGGGCTTTCTTATCATCTATCTCTATAATTTTTGGACCTATTCCTATTTTTATAGTTGCATGGACACTTTTGTCCCAATTAAACACCTACGTCAACTTAAGTGTCCCTATCTGATGCAATTTTCTAGTTACATAAATTCATATAATTTTCAAATTTAATGTACTCATATGGTTAGCCTAAGTTATTTAAATTTATATATTCTCCAAAGGTATTGGTGTATGTATGTATTTATGTATATATATACATACATATATATATATACATATACATACATATATATACATATATGTGTGTGTGTGTGTGTGTGTGTGTGTGTGTGTGTGTGTGTGTGTGTGTGTGTGTGTGTGTGTGTGTGTGTGTGTGTGTGTGTGTGTGTGTGTATGTATATGTATGTATACACACACACACACACACACACACACACACACACACACACACACACACACACACACACACACACACACACATATCCTCATTCACTCTACAACTAGCAGCTTATTACCTACTCACAAGGAAACTTACCAAAATATTTCAATCAAGAACTCAAGTAAGGAAAACTTCCCTATTTTCTCCCATTTATATATAATTAATATGGACATCACATGTACAAGTTTTAATTAGTAAATGAGAATTACATGAGACACATTTTCGAAGTTATAATCTAGGTTATTATTGTGCTTTCTTATCATACATTGCATGATACATACACAAGACAAAATATATGGAATTATAACTAAGTATGATACCATATTCAGATTATTAGCTATTTAGGTAGTGCTCAATGGTTGAGGTGTCTTTGGGGTAGCTCTGAACCATGTGCCCACTAACTGATTTTTTCCACACCCACTATAAAGATGAATAATAGGGATTCTATTATTTGACAATGAGAGATATTATACATCTTAAATATAATATCACAAGAGTGAAGGAAACACATAATCCAAAAGCATCTA